>LDMZ01063910.1:0-18039 GCA_001455285.1 Sphaeromyxa zaharoni
CCTTAAAAATCAAAAAAATTGTAAAATGACATAATTTGAATAACTCGCGCGCGCGAGTTTTTCACGAAACAACGGTAGGGGGATTTGGTCTGAATGAAAGCGGCTACAATAAATGACATATAAGGGCTATTAGACAAGAAAGTTTCAACCTTCTCTTAAATAGGATTTGGTATAATTTAAACCATGATAACTCAATCAATTAACCCAGGTATGCATGCAGTCTCCTAACAAAATTTCACTGATATTAATTGCTTCAGTATTTCTTGGATCAATTTGGAAAATTATGGTCATAATTCATGCCTTTGGGTTGGTTATATCTGGCCAACCTGAGATGGGTATTAAAATTTGTTCACTTTGGACGGAAAATAATTGGCATAAGGTTACTTATAAATATTTTTGCTTAATTTGATCCACCTTGGTTTATATTTTAAATTTTTTACGGTTTTAAAATATTGCAACAAAAATTTAAAACATTTTAACCTAATTTCAATTCAAACCTGTCGAAACATTTTTGTGTTCATTACATTGTTTTCCCTACTTTTTAAAATAATATTTAATCGAAGAATCAACCAGTAGTATTAGACTAATTTTTAAACTTTGTTATCAATCAATTTCAATTAAAATTTTTAACATACACAAATTAATAATAACTTTTTTGAAATCTGAATTATTGAATACACTCAAACAAAAAATGATTCGATTATCGAAATAAAACATTTTTTGTAGAATATTTTATAAAATGAATGCCACAATTACATATATAAACCTTAAATAGTAATCATATAAAGAAAACAATTATGAGAGACTTGAAATCTTATGTATCTATCTTCATATTGAAGAAAAAATCCAATAATCCTTAAAAGTTGAGTAACGCTAACCAAAATAAATAAAAAATGAAAAATTTTATCAGCCAAATTATTTGGATATTCTGTCAATAAATGAAAAAATCCTTTAATTAAGAAAACGGTAAAAATAATACCACGGTTCAGATAACCAGGGGCTTGGATTGAGCCTTAAATATATAACATATACCCGAATTCGTAAAAAACATCATTGAAATCGATCCCATGCAAACTTATCGAAGATTTTATTTTTCATCCACAAAATTTTTTCAGAACTTAAACATCTCTTTGTCGGCACATAAACTACAAAATTAGATTGACCATTATTTTTTCAATTATTTCTAATAGGAAAGGAAAACTTAAATCTATAATAAATATTTTAAAAGCTTCAATTTTTGTCTTTAACAATTATTGATTGGTTTTCATAAATAATTTTGTCAGATATAAAAATTCATGGGATTTCAATGGGTCGCACCCAGACTCCTTATAAATTTATTTTAAGGCAATCTATATTTGTGTTCGAATTCTAGATGCATCGAATAGAAATATTTAATATATTTAAACCCAGTCACTTTGTGAAAATTTTACTGCCTATTTTGCTGTTAAAACTTTGTATGCAATTTCCTGATTATGTTTTATTTTGACAATTGAAAATACTGTTGGTTATAAGATTGGCTTGTACTTAAATTTATTTCTTAATTTTATGCTTAAAGTAAAAATGTTCCTTCATGTTAGAGATTGCACAGATGGGCATATATACATCGAGTTATATTAACTTTTATATTCATAAATGATATGTGAATAATGTGAGAATATCAGGGGTAAAACTAGTTTAAAAACAAAAGATTTTCTATATTAAATAAGATATAATCTTTAGTCATATTGGATAGGGCTAAAAATATAGTATATAATCGTCGAAATTCTTGTTTAAATATATCTTGGCTATGATTTACTTTCAAAATTAAATATAGTTATTGCGAAACTGTTTTATACAATGAACTTTTCTATACACTCAAAGTAACTAATCAAAATATTCCTCATGTATATTTTTTATCTTAGATTCTCAATTTTAATGTAAAATTTTATTTTTTTATTAATGTGAAATCTCAATAATTTAGTACATTTAAAAAATATCTCACGTATAATTACACTAATAATACTCAAAAGGAGTTTACATGTTGTTCAATGAGTTCAAAAAGATAATAAAATGAAAAATTTTGATGATCCAAAAGATATTATTCCTTTCAAGTCAGTAGAAGTGGTGAGCTTATTTTATCTAAAAAGAATGTTTTATTTATTGCATTTAGATTTTTTTACAAATCTTCCTATGTCAAAAATATTAGTAATATTAAGAAATTTCTTACCTTGAGAGATGATCTATATAAATTAATAGATGCTTTTATACTTAAATTCATCCTAAAAGGTGGTTTCATTATTGTCCCATAACTATCCTCTACGAGTATAATATTTTTAAAAAATGATACGGACAATACACTGAGAGCACTATGGCATCATGAAGTATAGGAAATCAATATATATTGAAATTCAGTATTTATGACGCATCATAAAACGTTTTTGTTTTCATATAGGTAAAATCTGTTCAAATTTGAAGGATATGCACCATGAAGAATAGTTCAGTTATATGAACACTTATTTATTTTTTTAACAGTTTATCATAAAGCTAAATAATGAAATCATTGACTGAACAGCATAGTTTTGTATAATATTTATGTAAATTTTAAGAATAAAACATTTTTAAACAAATCCTTACAAGTCTTTAATGTTGAAAATTTGAAGCACAAGTAGAAAATTTAAGAGCTCCTATACAGGAGACTGGATTATCCATTAAGAAGTGTGGTCAAATTGCACTGTTCACTTTTACCAATACTAAAGCCTATTAAATAGTGATCTGTGCATTTGACTATACTTAATTCCTGATATAATTATTCAATTAGTTAAGCATGAACAATAGATATATAATTTTTATTTAAAAAAATATAAACAATTTTCAATCTATATTTCATATAATTTATACGATTTCAACATTTTTTAGAAAACAAAAATGTTCAGATTATGGTAAGATCTGTTCTATATTAATAACATCTAAATAAGCGCCTGTGACATTTTTCCTTCTATAATACCATAAACCAAGATCATTAAACCAATTTTTAATGATTTAGATCAAGATTTCTTGATATTACATCACAGTGCCCCCAATCAGCTTCATGGAGTTTTTTCAGTAAAACATATATGAATCAGTTTGATATTTTGAAATGACAAAATAATATTTGGTCGTGATATATTTTAAGCACCATGATAAGGAAAGGTATTTTGAAGGTTTCACCAGAACTATCCTATGATTAAATTTTAGAAAAAGGAAAATTCTGGAATATAAGTTACTACTATTTAATATCCCCAAATAATGAGCAATGATCTCATACAATGCTCTTTATTTAAAACTCTGATCTTTGAAATTTTAGGGAGATATTTGATTTGTTTACACCACTAACAATATCTAAAATTTTTCTCTCTCATTCTTATATAACGCTGCCTATCCAATCGAAAGATCAAAAATACTAGTAGCATGATAATACTAATACCTTTGCCGTCAAAGAATACTAAAATAGTTCCACCTTAAGTAAAAAAACAGATAATATTTTTTTAGATGAAATGTTTTAGTAGATATCGGGAATTGTACAAAAATCCCTATGATCAAAGATTAATTTCCAATATACTAATATATTACAATCGCTGATTAATATTTTTTCGGCACTAGTACTCAAAAAAATGTATTAATATAGAAACATATCCTACTCTAATGAAACTAAATAGCAAAAAAGTTTGATTTAATAAAAAGTGTAATTTATATATTTAAATGTAAAATGTACCCAAGATGAGTGAGATTAATATATTATCCCTGAAATATATTTTATAAAATTAATTAAACCATAATAGGAATTTTAACAAAAAAATTAAATAATTTGAAAAATATGTCACAATTATTTTGAAACCAAATCTTATTAAAGAAAGTACAAATTTAGAAAATAATAAAAATTATTATTATAAAATTTTTTATAACGTTTTCAATTTTCTTAACACCCCACAATAAAACTTTATCCGATTATAACTGATATCGATTGAATAATATTTTTCAATGTTCGCTTACCTAAAAAATCAGGCAACAAATTTAAAATATTCTTAAAAATATTTTGGGCCACTTCAACTACGGAATGCATTCATCATTAGACTATTTGTAATTAAAAGTTATAAAATCCTTTTTATAACGAATGACTGATCAAAAAATATGTTAAAAATAAGGTTTCATCAAAATATGTTAATCCTGCTCTATCTTGCATGCTAGCTCAATAATATCTTTAATGCTAAAATTTTCTATAATCCATCAACTGATCAGAAAGAACAGATCCTGTAAATTTTATTGATACGTTTTTTTCTGCCAAACGTTTATAGATATCATGTTACTGTGTAAAAACAATTTTTTCTAATTTGTTATAATTTTTATGTTAACGATGTATTTTTTAATAACAACATTTTTTACATTAATTATTATGCAAGCCTGACAACAATAATAAAATATTTTTGCTGTTTTTACTCCTCCAAACCCAGTTATAATTATATCTTATGTTAAGTCAAAGAATTGAAATGCTGATTTTTATATTTCAAAATATTGAAATAATTAATTTTTTACATGTACGTAAGACCCGTCACGAAATATAATTTGTTCTTTGTAAAATTTTAAGCTTATTTCAGAATATTCAGATAATTTGTTAATAAATAATTTTCAGATATTTTTAATCTATATTTCTCACTATGTTAAGAAAAATATTTAGATCAACCCTCACTATTTCAAAATTTCAGATATTATATAAACTAGACTTGATTATATAATCAGAATCTTCGAAAATTTTGGATTTGTCTAAATATGAAACTCGTTTTATTGTCTGTAGATCGTCACAAATATAACTTATAAATGAATATAGAGATAGTTTCATTCAATAAAATATTATTTAAATGCTTTAAAAATGTATTATTTAATATCAGTAACATAGTGACTGAAAAAACTATGATATTTGTTCTTTCTGAATTGCTTATATTTGTTCTTTTCTATCTGCCTACAAGTAATTTACCCCCATTTAACTTTGATGCACAAACGACGGCTCCTGCAAAACAATGTAAAATTATTTCTCAAGAAGTATGCACTGAAACAATTAAATTTGGCTGCTTTTTTGGAATTTGTTCAGGTTCAAAATGTTTGAATTGGGGTATTGAAGAAAGAAAGGTGTGTTAAAACATGAAAAAAATAAAAAACACTATATTACTAGAACATATCTATTTATAAAAAAAAAGAATATTATTTAAAAAAATATAATTTACATATTTTTAGTTTATTACTCTTTATAGATGATTGAATAATCTATCATATTAATTTTTGATTATATTACATAATATTGAGTTTTGAAAGTATTGCTTTTTTATTTCAAAATTATAACAAATAAATAAATATTATACCTAAAAAAATACTTGTAAAACTGTTTTGTTTAAAAATTCCTTATTTGTTTTTATTAAACAATTACTGGAGAGAAATTATTGGATGGAATAAATACAATACACAGAATATTAATTTTTGTATATTTGCTTCTAGGTATTCCGATAAAAATAAGTTTTTTGAGTTATAATAATGCCATTTAATTTAATATTTATTAAAAAAGCACTAAAAGTTCAGCCTAACCTATTTTAATTATTTTTTCATTAAAATTACTCAAAATATATAAAAAATCTTCTTCCTTATCACCCTAAAACCCCTAAATTAAAATTGTTAACGTATTTAAATATCTGCCAAACTCTGTTCTATTTTCAAATATTTAAACTCCTATTGCCTCATAAACTATAATTAATGACCAAATACAAATTTTAAATTGAAAAATAATGCATATTATTATGAAAATTAACAGCCATTAGATATATAATTACTGTTAAACATATAAGAAAATATTTTTGTCAAAAATTAAACCCAAATAGGACAACCCAAAAATAAAATGATAAAAATTGATTTTCCAAATATTAACGAGCTGTTTTTTATTATTTGCCGACAGAAACTATCATTTTAAACTTTTCATAATATTAAATTTTAGGTGTGCCATAACCTTCAATTCAGCTACACTAATAATACCTATATTATTAAACATTGTACGAAAAATAGAATTGAAAAAAGTTTAAGGTGACAAAAAATGGGTTGAACAAGGAATAATCTAATCAAAAATGTTAAAAAATACCTATAATTACTAATTAGAATATAACGATGAGATCATAAATAATTTTTTAATAAACGAAATTAAATTTTTGACAATTATTTTTAAATCAAATAAAAATTTATGTAAAAAAACTCAAAAATCGTATTAAATGACCATGAAATAGCTTCTTAAAAGTTAAAAAAACATTAAAAGTCTCTGGCTGCCAAGCTTACAGGAATTGATTATAGAGAATTAATTTTATAAAAAATATAAAATAGATTAATTAAAACAAAATAAATACTTTTAGCATATATTTTTCCTATCAGCTTTTGTATTTAATAAATGTTTTATATAAACTTTAACCTATTTTATCCTGTGTCTCTAAGAACAATGGAATATATAAATCTGCATGTCAAAAATATACAGAACCGTTTTCTATGAATAAATTAAAATGTAAAATTTTAATCTTTTGAAAGAAATTATATGGAGATGGTGATTACGAGAATTTTACCGTTCCCATCTATTTTTAAAATATTATACTCAATCAAGTTAAGAAAGGTGCATTTAAGCGGATGAATATATGTATAGTCCTAAGCCTTCCCTCTAGATCTTACTCTAATGGTCCAATGATTAAGAATGTGGCTCGTTGTTAGAATTACATTTAAAATGTCTTTTTATTCAATATTCGAATCTTTTTGTTTAAAAATTGATCAAATTTTTTTATAAATTTCGAAATTAGTTTCAAATAAATCTTGCTATGAATTTTTATAACTGTTAAATCAGAATAACTTTACCACGTTCTTGGATGAACATTTTGGACAGCTAAATTTCAATTTGTTGATCTTACCACACTATTTAACAATTTTACTAGGAACTAAGTTTCATCCATAAGCATAATTTTTTTTAGATATCTTTATTAAAAAAGTGGTATCCGTCTTAAAATATTTGAATTAAATAAATCAAAGTTCTGGTACAAAACCTATCTTTAATATTGTATAAATTTCTTGAGTTCATTAATTTTGAAAACGATTATCTCCTATATGAAATAACTGATCCTTCCCTATGATCCTACAAAATGGATATTTATATGAAATAGCGATATTTTCAACTCTATATTAGCTGGAAGATTCTATGATATATTTAACGTCATTAAATGTTTTAATAGAAATTTTTTAACTTCTAGATGTTGATTAACAAAAAAATTTTAAATAAAAAAATACTTTTTCACATTCGTTCATTATTCATTTTAAAAATGCATAATATGAGGAAAATTTTTCTTTTCAAGATGTTAAAATTTGTGGAAGGAAATTTAAAGTAAGTGAAAAATATTTTGATGTGTTTATTTTTTTCCATATATAACAATAAAAATAAATTTTTTATCCCTTAAGTTTAATAGTTAAATATACCAGGATCTGAGTTCGAAAAAATCGAAACCGATCGTATTTATCAATTTTGCTGTTATGAAAAAAAATTGAAAAATTTTTTAAAAATTTTTCATGATGTTGTTTTTATATTATATTTAATATTTAGTGTAAGAAATCCTTTATGATTTCAAAAAATTAAATATTCAAATAAAATAAATTTATTGAGATATTAGAAACGTTATTTATCTTTGTTTCTATAGTATTATTCATAAAGTAAATATAAAAATATCAATTTTGTGAATAATATTTGATTAAGATAATTTTTGGAAAAAGAAAAACAGGCTCTCCAAAGATACCGTAAGGAAAAATAAAATTTTTTTACTTGAATTTACAAAATCTCAAATCTGAACTCCGGCAAAACACATTCCATTACTAAAGAGAATATTTTTTTAGATTTATTATTTTTATTATTTAATTATTTGAAAAAAATATGCTTCAAAATAAGAACTTAATAATGTTTTATATACTTACGTCGCGCACGCTCGCAAATAAAATATAAATAACTATCGCTTAGCAAGTGCCTCGCCTGTTAGTTTTAGAGTTTTAACAATAGTTTGGGGAAACATATGATGTCTTCCAGTCCATACAAAAAATTAGGGGATCCCCAAAGTAAAACGGGGGAGTTGTCCGGACCACGCCAGACAACTCGGCTTCATTCGAAAAGCGTCCCCACCAAGAGTATTTTTACGTGTCACGTGGTAACGGGTGGACTCCCTAGAGGTTACCACAATACCGAACATATATTATTCGATTTATTTATTTTTTCAACTTTTAATGGTATGTCTAAAAAATTCAATTATACCCTATTACTCTTCAGAACATTAACTGTATCCTAACTAAGTTAACATCTATATTTATAACTAAAAAGCTTAAGTTTATTGAATTATTGTAACCTTCAATTCTAAAGGGAGTTTCAGTGACAATAGTAATCGCTTAAGTTATATCTATATGTTCAGTTAATTGCATTTGAATAAATAAATAAAAATGAATAATGCTTATTCACAATATATATCGTTCAGAACTTATCAAAGCATATAATATGCGTCATCGTATCAGGAATAAAATTTTTAAAAGAATTATATAATAGTGGTTAGATAGTATAAATCTTTAACTGAATATGTTTTCATTAATAAAGGCTTGGGTAATTATTTTACTGTTCCAAATATTCGTTCTCATTACAATTCTAGTGATTGAAAGAAGTCATGAAGACACCACCGGAAAATGTACGACTAATCGAAAAAAGTTATGCGCGATTAAGAAGAGAAACTGCTTCCGTGGAATGTGCTTCAGTAGGCCATGCCAAAAATGGATTTACTTTCATGACACAGTTTGTGATTGAACTTTTTTAGGCTAAATACATCAAATTTTAAAAATATTTATGAATTTTATTTTTCTTTTTTTATATTTAGTAAAATTACCGATTGTTTATTAAAAATATATTATTAGTAGCTTTACAAAAGCTCATTTAGTGCCTGTATCTACTCATTTTTGATAAACCACAATCTTTTTGCGTATAATAAAATTTTTATAACATATCAGATTAAGTTATCAATTTGAGACTTAACTATGCAAAATATAAAACTTTAGATAAATTATTAGAGCCATTATATTAAATTTTCAAATATATCTTCGTGAAACTAAGATTAAAATTTCATAAACAAAATTTTAATGAAAGATCTGAAACTATGTACCTATTCATCACTACAATATGGCTAAGGGATGAAAAAATTATTTTACATAAAATATAATATAAATTGCGTAAGTTTAAGAGTTTTGCAAATCGCTTATTTTATTTAATAAAAACGTCGTTTTTGCCAAATTGAACATAAATAAGATACAAATAATAAGATAAAGCCACTTACAAAACGCAAAATTTAATATGAAGATATATCTGTCTCTTTTTTAATGGGAGGTAAGCTGGAATATTCCTTTTTTATAATAGTTGCCCTTTTACAATTTCAATGCGTGCTAAACATACCTCCGTTAAGAGAACCTTCATATGATCTCCCTGAATCAACACGTGACCAAAGAATCGAAACTTACTGTGTAGAATGGGGATTTTACAATTGTTGGATTGGAATTTGTTACACTCCGAAGTGCTTAAGATTTGGTACTAAGCTTTATACTGACTGTTGAGAATATCCATTAAATTAAAGAAACTAAATTATTACATATATTTTTTATATTATTTATACACTGATTTTATATTCTCTTGTAGCAAGTAGTAATTTTCGAACTAACAACGCAAGATGTTAGATTTATGTCAATACAAAAACGACTATAAATCTTCTTCATACTTATCATCTTGATGACCTATAAAAAGTTACTAGATATTTATAATATAATCGCCTCAAAAAAATTTTATAAAATGCACGAACAAATTAAAAACGTTGATAATATTTTAATAGCGTTTTTACAATCAATGTTTAAGCAAATCAGATGCAATGCTGTGAAAATATTTCTATTCGTGTTTTTACTTATTTAGGCCAAAAAACAACACAGGCTTCAAGTATTAACATGCATGGAGGGCTCCTGTGGAATAAAATTATCGATTTAACAGGATATATTTGGAAGGTAATGGCAAAGGTAGGAAAATATATCACATTCTACATACTGGTCAGTTCAGGTTGATAAACTGGTTTTAATTAATAGGATTTTTATTTTTTTACAGAAATAGCTAATATTTAATCCTAGAATTGCTGTATAATCATACAAAAAGGCTACAATAAATTATAGTCATTAATTTATGAACCTGTACAACGTGCGTTGAATTTTAAAATAATTTTTTGTACACAATTTCTCCTAAATACTACTTTCCTTTGCTTTTACTAACATATTTACAACAATGTAGCCTTAATCTATTCCTTTGTAGAATAAAAATAAATTAATAAGGAAAAATATTGTAAAGGAGTTATATTTGGTACGTCGAAAAACTTATGGAGCATGAGATAAAAGGTTTCTAGAATACATATTTTTTTGAGATTTATTAATTATGTTTGATTTTAAATAATAATATGTATATTTTTATTGTTTAATAAATCTGTTATTTTTTAGTAAACTTTTTCTAAACACTTGCAGCTAAAAAAATAAACAATTTTAAAAAATTTATTCGACACTATGATCTATATAATAAATGAATTCACGTAAGATGGAAAGTTCATAAAGATATAATATTCTCCTGATTTAACGCTTAATGTATAAGACAAAACCTTCTTTAATTACTTCTGCATTAGGATATCTTTTTAAAAAAATAAGAGTATAAAAAAGAAAATAATTTCATATAGAGTAGGAAAATATTGTGAAAATATCTAATTCTATTAAATTTAAAACTTCCGATTAGAAAGATATCAGGGAATCAGAAATGGCAATCTTTAAAGGGATTCATGAAAAATTCTTCGTAGATTTTTTAAATTTTAAAATACCCAGAGGAAATATTTTTTTGATATATTAATTCTAAACCATTAATACCTTGCAATTTATTAAATAAAAAGTAATGCTTTATCCATATAATCATCATTTTATAATTATATAGAACATTTTTTCCACCTAAAAATAACTAAGTACCCTCAATGTTCTTTCAGGAAAAAGTGCTTCAAAAATTATTTTAACCTTTAATATACGATACAATGTAATAAAGTTACCCCTATGTTTAATAAAACTATATTTCTCATACAAAATATCATTTTATACACATTGCTTAACGTATTATTTGTTAATTTTACTAATCCAGTATTCAACATAAATTATTTTTAACCAAAATTTATTCCATTTTTAAATAAAAGTTATTTTAGTAAATAAGAGATCCAACGTTCGAATAATATGTTATACCGATAATACGTACTAATTAATAGAGATATGAATTTTTTAATTAAAATTATACTTAAATAATCTCAAAGAAGGTTAAAAGATACAAAAAATTGAATAAGAAAAATGTAAAAATGAAATAATATCAGATTTTATCCAACCAAATTATCATATCTGTATAAACTTCTAAACTAACAGAGAATATTTTCATTTCAGCAAATCGGATGGAGATTAATTTAAACAGGATATCTTAGACAAAAAATGTAGAATATATTTTTTAAAACTAAACGAGGTAGCAAGACCAATGCTATTTTTTATTATAATTTTTCATTCTTCTGAGAAATATCATAGTTAAAATAATTGCACTGAATTAGTTCAATGGTGTTTTTAAAAATGCAATTAATCTGAAACCATAGACCACAGCAAGAAGGTGGAATGAATAAAACGTTTTAGGGTAATTTAGCTATTCAAAAGTATTTAAAAAGTAATAACAACTCCCTAAATTCAAGTTTTAAACTATTTTTCAAAGATTAGATACGCCATAGCACAAGTAATTTTTCTTATTAAATATTTATTTAATAGTCGTATTCATCGACAAATCTATATCATATATAGTTTGGGTTGCTTGCTTAAGCGATTTTAATTGCGTTGAGGACATCAAAGTAAATATTCTACAATTTGGAAATTTCTATCAAGTTTCTTTGAATAATCTGGAATATTCCGAATTAGAATGTATTAAATAGAAAATATCGTGATGTTAACACCGCTTTTAGTTAGTACTAAAATACTTTAACAGTGCCAGATTAAAAACACGCTTTTTTGCCTTCATATTCAATATTCAAAAAGATTCAACTTTAAATCACCTAAACTTCTATCAATATTCGGTTTTTATTTAATTTTTGAATGAATTCGTGATTTACTGTTTTTGAAGTAATCTTTAGATATTATGATTTGTTTTTCAATATACGATACTCTTTTCCACTTATACAACACTTCTTTATTAACCAACTTTTATATTTCTGCCTTCTAACTGTTTTTGTATTCAAAAATAATGTTGCCTATATCAGAAAAATTTTGAAAGAGAATTCATTCATACTCATTCGATTTTTATCTTTCAAAGATTCAATAATTCGGCAAGTTATTCATTTCCGCTAAACAAATCCTTATTCAATTGTAAATCTGGCTACTTTTATAATCATTTTAAATCTGTTACATCTAAAACGTCACGCATACTAACTTTTTATTCCTAAAGACTACAAGAAATATCGATCCTCCCGTTTATCTAAGCAGAAATTTTTTCAGGTTTATTTCTTCATTAAATTTTCTATCATACTAAGATCAAGCCGCTACTTAACATCAGCTGTATTACTGGGAAGAAATAAAATCTTAATATTGAAACATTAAGCGCGATTCTGGAGTCTCAGTTTGCAATATACTGATTTCTTCCTTCTTCGCTTCTGACAACTTTTGTTGAAATGAAAGAGATAATCATGAAAAAAACAAGCGTAGGTCGCCCATCCCCACTTAGATGATTTACACTATGCTGTTTTGTTCAATTTAGAACCTTAAAACACCCGAGATTGACAGCCAAAAAATCACTAAAGACTAAGGCTTTTCTGACTCTTAAAGATTCTTATTTTTTATGATTGAAGCTTCCTCTTTCAAGTTTTGTATATTCGGTAATACTTTTGAACAAACCCTTGTAAATGGTATTTATATGGTAGAAAAAATGACTACTAAAGGTTCATATCCGTACATTTCAATTTTTATTTCATTTCGATGAGTTATTTTTTCCCAATCTTTCTAAAACTTTGGTCGGATTGTGCTATGATACTTTGTTCAATGAATAGCGACACTGGTTTTAAGTAAATCATTCAAAATTTTGACTGAATATCTCAGCTAATATGCTCTTATGTTTTTATTGTTATTTGAGAATTAAAATTCTATCATCATCAATCAGGTTCTTACACTTCTCTGAGAGAATTCCTTTTTCACTATTCTAATATAGGACAAAAGTTTTGACAAACTTATTAATAATTAGTTTGCATAATAGAGTATCATGCAAGACAAAAATAAATTAATTAGAAACATTTAAAATCTTACTTCTTGACCAAAGAATACACGAAATCAGAGCTGATAATGGAACACTGGGACATAAATGTTACAATTTTTCCAAATGAGTGCTTTGGGTTGTGTTTGATATTTTTCTTAATATAAGTGTGGTGCCACCGCATTTAATCGCACCACACCCATTGATGGGGGAGGGGGCGGAAGTAGATTGGACGTTATAACGAGTAGTTAGTCGTTGTTTTTCTTATATAAGTTATAATTAATGGATAGTGATAAAAACCTGGCCAGTGACTTTTCGAAGTCAATGTTCGTAAACTACTTTTCTGGAGGGAAATACCCGGTAGGGTACCTCAATAAGGTAAAGAAATTTTTTGAGAGCGTTTTGCAAAATAAAATTTTGATTTACTGAACCTCTTTGATCCTGTGGTTCAAATTTATAACAATTTTTCATCGAATTAGTTTTACTTGTATCATATAAAACGCCTAAATTTTACCGGTAATGGTTTTCAGTACCTTTTAGGGAATATCGCGTATTTGATATAATTGTTAAAAATTTATAAAACCTTACCCGGCCCCTCGGGATGTGTACTATAGAAAGCTCAGTGGACTTTAGTAAAATCCATTGTTTAGTTAGAAACAAAACAAACTAGTAACCTTAAAATTACTTCTAGGATACACACCGACCGCTATCAAATGGTCTAATATAATCAGCTGTTAGGTGTCGAATATTCAGGAAATGTTTTGTTAATAATAAGAATATTCCAGCCTTGAAATATTATCTCGATAAAATAAATGAATTTTATGATTCATAAACACGCGTTTTTAAATGTTTTAAGAATGAATACTTTGAAGAATGTTACAAAGGTAACATAAAAACTAAGAGAAAAAGTTATTATCACAGAAAACAAATATATTCTTGATAAACCAATGAAATATATTAAAAATTAAATAAATGATACCCAATAGCCTATTGAACTCAGAAATAATCGCAATAATTAAAATAACTGAATTAACATAAGTGCACGAGTCATGAATCAGAATCAAAAGAATTTCATCAAAACATTTTGAAAATTGACAAAGGGGAAACAATAATTAACCGTGAGGTATTCACCTCAAATAAAAAAGGGCATTGTATAAAATAAGAATTTTGAACCTTAGTAAACTACTAATTTTAAAAACATTACTTACGTTAACACCTTTTTAAAACCTGAGTTTCAGATGAAAGTGGGCAAAATATTGTACAGAATTGATAAAATCCCCAGGCGTGTCATTCTGAGAGTGCGTAAAATGATCAGGATTTCCAGGATTGACATGAAAGAAATACCAGAGGACTTAACTGAACAGGAGTCTATCCTTGTTCGCCTATATCAAGAACTAAAGAAAGAAGTTTTTCTTATGTATGGTTTTATAACATTTTTAAAGAAGCTCATTTTGTCGAAACCCGGTTTTTGGTTAAACGATTGTAATTTACATAATGTTGTAGTACCATCCATTAAAAAACAATTAAGCGCTAGGGATGCAACTAAGATAGCTATAGATAAGGCCTTGTCCGGAGTATTCCTTTTGATTCCGTGTGTTAAAAAATAATAGGAACTAAAGATTGAACCTCCTCGGAAGTCATTGGAATCCAAGCTTAGACCTATTGAAGTAATTGGATTATTTACAAAGTTTTGTCATTTAAATCGAATTTATATTTAAAAATTGCATTTCTATAAGTGTAAAATGTTTTCCAGTATGTAGTCCAAGAGTTGGGGTGATATACAGCTTACGTTATTTATTAGTATTTAGTAACTCACTACGGAAAATAGTTACCAACATTTGGTCTTAAACTTTAAGTATATGAAAAGATCCAAAAAAATTTTCCTACACATGTAAGAATATATATTCTGAAGTAGTTTCATTTATTAAACGAATGTATGAGAGAAAACTAATATGTTTATTTTTAATTTGAAACTATGATTTATTTTGTTTTCTATATTTTTTCGTGATTTCAACTTAACAAAATGATGAAAAATAGATTTATCATTTCCATATACCAATTTAATTTCAATTGAGCCAGTAGAGGTATATTATGTTGAAAATATTTTTTTAATTTTCCATTTATTTACCTCCTTTTCTTTGTTACTAACTGCTTCAATAGAGTCTTACAAAAAATTGGATTTATTCAAATTGATAATATGTGTATAACTTTAATATTTGCTTCTTTTGTGCTCTTTAATAAAAATTTTGATCATTTATCATTTTTGAAACCATTGATTTCCTTAAATAGTTTGAATTAAGATTTCCCAATTATAATAATCTATTAAAGCAAGAAAAAAATATTTTTTGATTGCTGGAAACGGAGCATTCAATACAACTTTATATAGGTGGAATGTTCATCCATAAATAGTATTAATATAATTCCGAACTCATTATACGGAGTTATATACATTTCGTCCTATCCTATATAGAACGTGTCTTGATTAGGTTCCTGAATTTTTTCAGCACTTATAAATCTTTTCACTTCAAGAGTGCAATTTTTTGTGCATAAACTTTTATTATAGACGTTTAAAAATGAACATACATAGGTTAGAGATTTCGGTTTAATTTACAGTAAATTTTCCATATTTTTTAATAAATAAATTAACCGTGATTTATGAATTATGTGGCTATCAAAATCCTACAATATTCTAAATAAAGGATCCAATTAATGAGATAAATTTAAAGATTGCATGCAATAGATTCACACCAAGATTTTGCATATATAAATATTAAATATTCAGTTCTTTACAAGAACAATCAATGAGTGTTTGATCGCAATAAAAATTAATAACTGATTTGTAAGCTTTCTTTATTCTAGGTTTATACGTTTCTTTCAGTTAAAATATTCACTATCACCATTTTTTAATTAAAATTTTGAGCTTCATCTATTGTACTATATGGGAGAAGGATCAATTTTTAGTCCTCCCTATTATGTCAGAAATTAGAATTGGGATTTAAAGATTTGCCCCATTATTTTTAATAATAGTTTTTCAATTCAGTTGTATGCATTTGACACAAACCTCACGTGTACGCTTTGATAATTACGGTTTTATAAAATAGGTGCGGTCAATTGATGGATTCAAAAATATTTCTTAATTTTTCTTAGATTTTATTTCTCTTGACTTGTTATATTTTTTGTGTGATCATATTCTTTAATCTTATATTGTATAAAAACATGACATTAACAATGACATAATTTCAGAGATCAGATACCTCAATCAGATCAACGTAAAATTATATTTCGTACTTCAAATTTTCAGATCCAATTCAAATCTATTTGGTATTTTTATTCCTGAATAATACTAAGTCATAGAAAACAGATCTCTTCCATTAAAAAGAGCTCGTCAAGTACCTTCTTAAAATACCCCTTATATGTAATATAGTTCAATACTCTTTTTGTAAGTGGATATGGTTTGACTGAAGAAGTTGTTAAACTAGTATTCAAAAATGGTAACTGCATTTATTAACAAGATATTATGCCTTTTAGAAAACATTCAGTATATAAAACCAGATTTTAAAAAAAAGTAATTTTTCATTTAATATATAGCCATACGTTAGTGGATGTTTTTATGTAACAATGAAGACCTGTGAAATTGCGGAAAAATGTTTGGAAGTTTTTATATTATTTTATTCCTACTCGCATTATAGCTTTGTGGTGAAATGTTTAATGGGATTACTATTCAAGTTACTATTGCAAGGCACCAAAATCTTAACGGTATCTTTAATATATATCAATTTTATGCGTTTAAGATGAAAGACGCCCTAGAATGATCATTAGCAAGGCTCAAACTCCTAATGTTCGTATTGAGGACAAAACTACCTTATCTGAAGTGGGACAGGCACAGCCTTCAAATCAGGCAGAAAACTTACGAAAAGTTGTGCATTACGAAAATGACAATTTTGATTTCAATTTTTGATATTTTTCCTTTATCGTATAGAACTGTTTGTTAAAATTTGCTCAGCTTTAATCTTTTATTCAACAAACCAACCTCCATTTTTGAAACTTCTTAAAGTTTTTGGAATCATAGATTTGTTTCATATTATTTACTAGATCAATCAAAATACAATGACAAAATCTTCGTCTGTCAAATAATTCCGAGAAAGTATTATTGATGAGTATATCTGATTTAAAATTATATATATATATTCTGTCACTTTTCTAGTCTGGCAATAATCTTTTGTGATTAATCCCGTATCAAAGGAGTACTTCGTATTGAAGTCCTAATAAAATGTTTTTTTAATAACTTGATATTTTATTGAACAATTTTTTTTACTGAAAAAATTCAGCATTATGCTCTGTTAGATAATTCCATAGAGAAATACAGTGGATTTTTGTTTAATATATGCTATTTCATTATCCTTAATGCGAAAAATCTGTTTTGTTAATTGAGCTAAACCTACCCAAAAACTAACAAACTCATGGAAAGTATACGAAAATTCAATGTTATAATTTCTTTGGAGTAGTATAAAAATACCCGGTGAGTCAAATGTAGCGTTAGTTTGATGGGCACTGTTTATTCCATTGTTAGCTGTTCCTTTTTCACATGCTTATGAGATTACAGAATTCTTTCTAATAAATGATTTTATTGTGATTAATAATTTTTTCTTTAAACTTATTGTCATATTTTT
>LDMZ01063932.1:0-12508 GCA_001455285.1 Sphaeromyxa zaharoni
TTTTTTTAATTTTTTAATTAGTGATAGGAAGTATTTTAATTTAAAGAGGTGAACGGATATTTCCGTCTATAATTTTAGCAATTTGGTCAAATCAAAAAATGTCGGAATAGTGTTTGTAATATTTGTTTTCCTCTATGAAACGTATAGAAATTAAGAAAAGATGTGAGTAATTTGATGCTTAGATTTTATGAAAAATTATTTAAATACCTATTTATCCTAAACAAAGTGATTTAATCCTTTTTAGAACATCTGGGTCTTTCAATCGCACTTGATATTCCTGTGTTCTTCGTCATTACAAAGTTAGATATATGTCCGGAAGATGTAAGAGCAGAGACTGTGAAAAAATTATGTCGTGTTATCAAGTGTCATGCTGTTCGAAAACAGCCTCTTCAGGTAAAGAACCACGATGATGTTGTGACATCATTTCTCAGTATTAATTCAAACTAGTGTATGATGTTATGATATAATAATTTTAATAGCTTATGTCCAATTTTTCAAGTTTCGTGTGTTACAGGGGTCAATTTAGACCTGCTTAAAGATTTTTTATCTCTACTTACATCAAGAAGAAAGTATAAGCCTGATTTACCTGCCATTTTATGGATTGCAGATCTTTTTAACGTTGCAGTGAATAAACATTTTTCTTTTCTCTTATTTTTGTAGGGTGTAGGTGGTTGCGTCGCGTGTGGAATACTGGCCCAAGGTACAATGAACGCGAATGAGAATTATCTGGTTGGTCCAACTGATGATGGAACTTTTTTACCAGTTTCGTTTAGATCTATTCATCGTAAGAGAGTTCCAGTTGAACAAGCATATGCCGGACAAGGTATATCTGTTGCATTAAAAAAGATCAAGCGAAGCGAGTTAAGAAAGGGGATGGTCATTATTTCTACAGATTACAAGCCGCAATCATATTGGGAGTTTATTGCAGATGTGCACATACTTCATCATCCAACAACCATTAATATCAAATATCAGGCAGTAGGTATATCACATTCTTGAAACTTTTTAATCCTAATAGTTCATGTAGGTCCCATAAGGCAATCTGCCTGCATACTATGGATGAGCCAGAAATTACTAAGAACTGGGGACAAAGCTGAAGTTAGAATTAGGTTTATGCAGCGTCCAGAGTTTATACCAAAGGGCTCGACGTTTATCTTTAGGGAGGGTAGAACTAAGGCTATCGGAACTGTCAAGGAAGTGAGCGTCCCAGGAACCCTTCCTAAAGTTGATATGAATAAGCCTAAATCCGCCTCTTTGAAAGCTGAAAGATCACTAGTTCACAAAACTGAAAACGTTACACGGCAAAAAAAACGGAAACATCGGAAGTAGATATAAATTTTTTGTTATATATTAACATCAATTATATATAATTGTTTCTATTTTAACAATGAGATGCTACCATTCGCTTTAGTCCTAAAGCCGTCAAATGGGTGTTTCTGATCTTCGGCATGATACTACTAACCAGTTGATTTTTTTCAAGAACTGCTGACTTCAGATTCTATGCACTAATAAAAATTTGTTATCAATTTTTACTTGGATCATATGAGTTACTTGCTCCTGAAGTTTTTTCTGACTTGGTACATCAGAATCTTCAGTTGATTTACTTCTTTGTACAATTGGATTGATCGATTCTTTATTAACAAGCAATTCAAGCACGTCTCCCAAGTTTTCCAGAAACACTTCCAGTCCCTTTCCACCCAAGTTATTAATCCTATCAGAGATGGATTTCTTCCACTCGTCTAAAACTTGCTTATCTATCTGCTCAAAATCTTGCCACCAACGCTGAGTGTATTCATTCGTATCTAAAAATATATTTTTTCGTAATTAGGTTAAACTTGCAAGAAAATTCCCCAAAATTGTTTCAAAAGTCTCGTTGTAGGGTGACTTATCAAGATGCAGTTGGTAGCCTTAAAACACTATATAAAATCTTAAACATTTTACCAGAGTCTACAAGCATGTTATAGTATTTACTTTTACGCTCCTTTAATTTTTGATACTGCTTGCTCATTATATCCTTAACCTTGTAATATTCCTGACCTATTACTTCTAGAGTACTGGAAAGGTCATGGACAATATCCACAACGTTTGTAAAAACACGACATTTCCCTTTAACACTACTTGGTAAAACCCATTTACCAGATTTATCGGAGTGAACGTTTTGTTCCTGATCATACAAGACATCAGGATCGTCCTTTACAATGGAATTATAGTCAAGCCCTTTATCCAATTTGAGTTCATCTGCTTCTGAAGTATTTTCTAATCCAATGTCTGTAGAAAGCTCAATCTAAATAAACTCAAACAAAAATTACTAAACAACATTTGTTAGCTTCTCATCGATATCATTTGATTCTAGTAAATTTCTTTTTTTCCTTTCCAACGATGGAATAAACTTTATCCTTCTGGTTGCAAGGTTTTGAACTAGAGGTAAGAAATACTTGCTCTTAGCCTTTGCCACTTCTTTTTTAGGAATAATTTTTATAGAAGATAAATCTTTGTTAAATGATTAGATAATATAGACACTATACCATCTTTTTCAGTGATTGAGGATTCCCCTAAATTAGGGAAAAGTATTTTGGATACATGTTTAATTAAATAATCATTTAGTTTTCCATGAATCGATGGACAGTATATTACTGAATCTATGCTATTTTTCTTCTGATTCAACATATATTTTATTGTTATTTTAACACAGAGGATCTGATCAAAAGGATATACTGAATCGTCTTTATTAAGGGATTGGTCCTAAAATACTGTAATTACAGATTAAAATATTCACTTCACTCGGAAACTTGAATGAAGTTGATAATATTTTAAACCACTTCTTAAAATCTGGTTTAACAAGCACTGAATTTGCTTCATCAATCTGGGACTTTTCTCTCAAGAACATTCTGTCTGCTATCCGGAACGCGCTTCCATATAGTAGCTCAATCTTTGCTTCATCTCTCTGTAGATCATCAAGTATACTCATTGAAGAGTCATATTGAGATTGATCATACGAACGTTGGGTTACGGAGTTTCGTAGAACATTTCTACCGGTTTGAGTAATTTCATCACAAGCATCATTAAACATCATGCACAAAGGTTCTCGTCCACATTTACATCCGCTGTCCCACATAGGTATGGTCACACATGATCCAAGAATGTCCTTAACAGCGCAATTTTTTATTGTTGCACATCCCAAACATGATCGGTGACATTGCTCTTCTTGACATGTAAGATTTAAGGAAGTTTCATATACTGTAACCGACACAGTTTCGGTATCGACTACATATTTCAATCGCCGGACTTTCTGAATCATGTCTTCCTTCTTTTGCTTTATTCTAGTTGATAGGGCTGCAATAATTTTTAATCTTTCATTTATATGATTTATTTGATCAGATATTTTTATCGCTCTAGCTAAACTCAGTTCTTGTACCTTTTCGATAATGGTATTGTTTATGCCAAATATCCTTCCATGTACCTATTGGGACTAAAATAAAAATTAATGAACGTACCATTATTTGTCTATCCAAGTCTTGTAGCATTAAGAAGCTGGACACTCTAAATCTTTGACCTAAGAAATAATCTGAATTATATAGACCACTCCATGAAAAGTTTTTTCTCATTCTGAGTATTATTGGCCCTTTCATACCTAAAAATTCAGTGAATCCAGAAATTACGGCAGGAAATGCTTTCCCACATTCTCCATAACAAAGACATTTAATATTAACAATAATTTTAGGTCCATCACCTGACTTTTCGGACCTCCTTATGTACACATTACCACCTATTTTATTACTTCCAACCAGCATAGGTTTTTCTCCGTAAATTATAAATAATGGATTAATATTTTTTTCGTCAACAGTCATCATTGCATGAAATGGAGAGTTGGCTACCATGACCATACCATTTATCAAAAGCGGTTGATGGCTTCTCTTTATGATATCTCCATTCAATTCAATGTGCCATTCAGTAAGAGTATCTGTAATAAGGTTGTTTAATTGGGGACATTCGTTATTGCCTAGCATCTGTGTGATCTCATTTGCAGAATAGCTTGGAAGTTCTGCATTAAGTATGGCTTGATTTATATTTCTTATGTTTAGATTTAATTCCACTTTCGAAGGCTCTTCATTTTGCGTCTTTTGTTTGTTATTAAAATATATTTTTGATGTACAGGAGAGATTTTTAGACAATTCCCAGGGGTTAAATTTGCAGTAAAGTCCATTTAATGAAAATTGTTGGATCCCAAAGGGTTCCTTGAAGGAAATATTATCATTATTTATTTCAGAAACTATGCCCAGCTTTTCATTAACTTTTTCATATCTAAAAGTAATAGGAGTGATTAACCTTTGATTCGTCAATTGTAAATTACAAACCATTTCAATCCTGTCTTCTGCACTTTCCATATGTATTTCATACCATAATATACAATCATTGAGCTCAGAATCTTTGAAGCTTTCCAAATCAGGAATTATAGGGGAGTTTAAAGTTAAAGATTTTTCTGTCATATTTGCATCAAAATAAAGGGTAATATCATTTATGTTCACTAAATTCTTTATAAAGCTGCACAAGTTACTCAAGACTGAGCATTTTTCGCCAAAATGTATTTTAAGGCTAAAGTTGAAGTCAAAGTTTTTGTTCTCTGATTTAATATCGCTTTGGGAAAAACATGCTGACGAGCCGTTCTCAAAATTTGGTAGTCGGTGCTGCTGTATCTTTGTGTTAAATGTAATATATTTTGTTAAAATTTCTTGGTTCATATTGACACAAAAACTCTCTAGTGCAGTTTCCTTATTGTTTTCTTGAAGTCTGATATCAATATCAATAATATCATTTATAATAGATGAGTTAAATTTTCCAATGATTGATACTTTACTTTGCTCCCCTAGAAGTTCCTCAAATGATTCAGCGTTATGTACCACGGCTGTATCTTGTAGTTGAGCTAGTGATGTTAATCCAAATTTATCCATATTATCTTGCTGAAGGATTTCCGAATTATTGTAAACACCTAACAACCTTTCCATATTGGTAGAATCTGTGTTAATGAAGAACTTATAATCATCCAAAAATTTGTCTCCGCATCTGGGGGAGATATTTAGTCTGCCATTTCCAATTTTAAGTCCCTGATCTTGTGTAAGAACAGTCCCTTGAAGATTTATCAGCCCACATTGTATGTCATTTATTCTAGTCTCATGAATCCTTATATAACCATTCCAATCATGTAGCATGTATGGCGATATCTGAATAACATCTTGGTTCCCATCCAAACCTCCGTAAAAGGTGATGTCAATAAAATTTTCTTTTGGGTTAATCACTACACTGTGAGAATTCCTAAGGTTTAACATGTTTATAGCATTGTTCAATTCATCTGATAATGGACCTAAGTGCCACATTTCATTTAAGTATTCTTTAACTGATGCTGCCTCTGATGATATAACATTTATACTATTGCTTTTAACGTTCAACTCTACGGTTGGAGTGGAGTATATGTTAGAATTGTTTTCCCAAATTGATAATATCACATCTGGTTCTGAAATGAAAGAAAGCCCACTACATGAATATGAAATTTCGTTTAACTGACATTCCTGTACACCTCGATATGAGAGAGTAAACTTTTCAGCTCTTTGGTTTAATAAAATAGATGTTTCTTCCACATGTTGTATATGGTACTTCATACTTAGGTATGGTGACATAACCAAGCTTGTTATTTTTCTGGGTACAACATTACTACATGTAATGTTTAGGCTTAATATTGAATAAAATTTATTTTTTTCTACATTTTCATAATAGCCATAGCTCTCTGGAACCTTTAGGGTATGTTCTAAACTAAAGTATCCTAAACAGTCTGTAATATTAGCTTTATCAATGGCAAGTTTCATTATTACTTTCATGTTATAAGTATCAACAAATCTTCCAAATATACTGCCAGAAACTGATGAAAAATAAAACCCGATTTTTATAAAATTTCTGTTAAACTTTGATATTAAACTATTCAAATCGATTTTCTTAAAATATCCATCAATTAATCCATCATCGCTGATGGTAACAGGAATGCTGAAATAAGCAGTATCAAATTGGGCTACATCAGAATAAAAAAAATTATTAGCAAAAACCTTTTGCGATTCCCTTCCACTGGGAATTCTTTTCATTTATATTGAGAAAAATATCAAGTTGTATTTTTTCAAAACTTATATTCTTACCATATTCCTTAAAAATTGGCTCAGAATTCAGTGAAAGGTGAGGTTTTAACTTAATTACTTGACCATCATCTTCTAATTCAATTCCAGCTGATGAAACTGTTTGTGAAGGAATTAGATTAAACAAAATTTTTGGTAACTCCGGAGTTGAGTTTGGTCCAACTCTTTTCATCAGCTGTGAAAGGTAACTGGTATCTAAATAATTTCAAACCAGGCCATTAAATTATAACATATCTCGGAGTAAAAACCAAGAAATATTATTAATGTTATAAAACATTTCATTATTTACTTTTCACTTTTGCAAAACTATTTAAGCGTGTTTACGTTTTGCTTTACCAATAGAGCTAAACAATAGATTCAAAGGTAGCGTCAGTAAAGCCACCTGTGGTCCTCGTGGATTTTTTAACGATTGAAGTTACCTCAATATAAAATAATTTTAATAGATTTATAATCTTTGTAAAAAATATCATCAATATCAATTAATTTTTAACTCATTTTTTCATCGTGTTTCAATTTTTCTGTTTTATTTACATAACTGACAATAAGGAAATGCTTTGAATTGGTATTGAAACATACATTTATAAAATTAAATTTATACCACAAGGAAAAAAAGACTACGATTAATAATGTTTACATACTGCTTGCGATAAAATGTTGAAGAGTCTCTAAAAAAATATCCTAAATATTTTTATTTATCAATTGGGAAAATATGTATGTAAATTACTTGTAGTCAATTTTTAAGAGCCATTTAACAATTATTAAAGCTAAATTTTTTACATAGTTTTGAAGACATGCCGGTCAAATATCGGTTTAAGATGTTTAATAAAACGAATATTCGTATTTTTGGAACTAACACCGAGAAATTTTCCACCTTGAATGTTTAATTTTAACGTTTTGAAAAACTTAAAATATAATACTTTTATTAATGCAAAAAAATTTTGTAACACTTTGTCCATATAGCAAAACTCATCATTATGTTATTGGTTGATGAGTTCTGGATTAGTCTGGATTTAACTTTCTAAGGAGAACAAGGCTATTATATTATGCTATGTAAGTCATATTAAAATATGTAGTTGAGAGATATCTAATTTTCATTCTCTTTGTACTATTATTGTGGTCGATCCAAATATCAACCAGTTTTACAGAAAAAATTGACTCTAGCGAACCGTCTAGACATGAAATGGACACAGGAGTTAATAATGCTGATCATAAGAAAGAAGTGAGTAAAACCAAAAAATCAACGGAAATACCAAAATCTTTTCTCAAAGCCTCACGACCCTGTTATGAAACAATATATCTAAAAATTTGGTCCGAGGAGTCAACAAAAATTTATATTTTCTGTGAGAATTTTACCATTGAATTGACTTGATAGAGTTTTCAAAGATTTTTTAGTCTCCTTACGAATCGAAATTGTAAAATTTTTTATGCGTAAACGGGATTAAAATCAATTTTTTTCTCATTTCAATACATGACACAACCCAAAAGGACTGTATTTTTTACTGTTAGAACTAAATTTTAATTGCTGGTATATTGGTAAATTGTTAACCGAACGGCAGTATAGAAATTATTACAGGTGACATTTCTTCCCCAAATAAGAAATCTAGACTAAATTTCATCTGCGATTATTTTTCCTTGCTTTTGATCAACCACGTTCCCAGATATAATAACAAGTATCTTACCCGTTAGAAAGCATAAATCTACTGAATCAAAGGTGCATTAAATTTAAATTTTCCACATGATGAACTTCGCTGGAATATATTACATATATGTAGCATTACTTCAAATACTGCAAAGTAGTTCAACAATTATTAGGAAAGCAGTTTGTGTATAGCATCTATTCGTGTGGTGTAAAAATATTTCTAAGTTCTATTATTTTGCACTTTATTCCTTGATTCTTAATCATTAAACCTGGTATACATGTAGATTTTGGAAAATTTGTCAAATTTCATGGTTATAGATTACTTTTTGGTCAATATGGGACAACAGATTTGATATCCATAAATCATTGGATGGATTTTCTGTTGGTTTTGTTATTCCTAAAATATTTTTCCTCTGTTCCAAGCCAAAAACTGTTTTCGGTAGATTCAAAGTAATTCTAATTTTATACACATGTACATTTGATGCTTTTAACGATTAGATTGCTAAAATTGAATATGAAAAAATTTTGAAGAAATAATATCAGTAATTAAATTATAAAAACTATTTTCTTATGAATAGTATTGAGATCGATCACTCCCGATTATTGTTACATTTATACTTTACGAAATATAGCGAACCTCCACTTTCGAATTACATTTTATATATTAGTCTATTCTTATCTATTTATTATGGATCCTCGTGCTTTTACATTAACAAATGGTACCTCAGCTATGAAATAAACGTAAGGTTCTCGTTAAGGAATCTTTCCTCCTTCGAGAAACGAAATTTGTTGAATAAAATAACCTACATTTCGATATAATCGAACTGGTTTGATATTCAGTTACCTTCTATTGATCAGACTTTCTTTAGTGAATTTAAATTGATTAATAAATTTGAGAGTTTGGTATTTCGACATTAATGTAATATTTAGTTTCGTTACATGAATATTAATTCTTTGGAATTTCAGCTATCTTGTGGCCAGGAGAATTTTCTCTCAAAACGTAATCTGATGTATCAGAAATAAACAATTTTGTTTTTACACGTGGATTATACCATAAAATTCCTTGAATCCTGCAGAATGTTTCTAACATAATTAATCAGTTATCATTTATTTTAAAGGTCAGATGAACTATCTATATAGTGGTAATTTTCTCACCCAAAACTCATCAAGTGCATGTGACCTTGATTATTACAACACAATTAATTAAAACTTTTTAAAAAAGTTGTACATATATATGTAAATAACCATCGTAAATATAAATCAATGATCAATCCGATTTTTTTACTTAAACAAAAATCATGTATATTATTTATAATTATAGCAGAGGTGAATGATTCGCAATCACGACTTCACATTGCGTCAAGCATGATTTAAGGTGCTGTAATTTTATTTAATTTTTTCCCAATTTGCAGGTATCTTGTTTAATTTAACCGGTATTTTATTGCCTGAGGAATGTATTATAAGGATTTTATTACAATAATTTTATAATTTTTTTTGTTTCTGGTTCGAAATAATAAACTATTAATTTTAAATATTAATTTTATTTTTATATACTTCATTTGGGTTAAGTTTTTTTGTAATTATATAACGTTAATTTATTATTTTAATTAAATTAATTTTAACTAGAATAGACTTTATTTTATCAGTGATTTCTTTATAAAAGATATTTCTTCTCATTAAAAACTTGATGAGTCATCAAAAAGTATTGAAATATTTCATATAAACATAAATCTTTTACTAATAGAATTAAAGTTTCAAAGTCAGAAAAGAAATTTTCACTTAATATAATTCTGATATTTATTATGCATAATAAAAATTTTGAAAAAATTTTAGTCTAGTATAAAAAATCCAAATTTATGGTTTATCAAAACACATTGCACTACTATAATCTCCATGCAAAATTCCAATAATTTTAAAATATTTCAATTTTTTAATTTAACATCAAGGAAAAATAAAATATTAAACTATAATCAATGATAAAGTTAAATTTAATTAATGAATATATTAAAATGTTATGGGATATACTCCGTTGATATGCTTCAAGGTTATTGAAGTTATTATTTCCCATAAACCAAGGACAATGTTCCTGCAACCTCTCTTTTGATTTTTATTCTATTTGGCCATTTTTCGTTGTTCGATCAGTAATCTTGTACTAATTGCATTCGGAAATTAATTGTTACATAAGTGAAACTATTCGGATAGTCACAATTTACAGGTCTGAAAAAACCTTAAGCCTATTCTTTTAACTCGTTATTATTTCCTTTAATATCTGTTTCGACACAACTAAGCACATTTCAGAATGCTAGTAGGGAAAGAAGATTTCATCAATTTGTAGAATTGTGTATTTACCAATGTATTTCTGTCCTTAGGGTGTGTAATATGGAGGTAAGTAATCTGGAATTTGCTACAAAAATATGTAAAAACCTGTAAACGTTAAAATCCTGATGCTATCTCTTCATTAGGCAGAGAAGCATAGAGAATTAGCATTCTTTGGTGCGGTGAAAAATTTTGATCATACAAATATTGTCAAAAAATATCTGGTTTACCTTGAATTTTACTTCATTTAGGATCAGTGAAATTAAAATTGTATCCTCTTACTGGAAAACAAATGTATAAATTATTTTAATATATATCAAAGTCGAAATTTCGAATTTTATCAGAATCGATTTCAGAAAAGTATTTTAAAAAGTTGAGGATCGTCTCCAAATGTCTTGTCAGACCTAAGGACATATAAAAAGGGATAATGCAGAGGTTGTAGAGCTCATTGAAGTATTATAGTTGTTAAAAATAAGATGGACTTTTTAAAAAGTCCAAATCACAAAACCAATGCTTCGAATTAAGAACACCATCTATATTACATTATGGAGAAAACAAGAGAATTCTTAGACTATCGATCGTTTGATCAATATAAACAAATTGGTTCCTCGAAAAGGTAACCCTTAATTCGGTAGGGACTACTATTTTTATATGTGAAGTTTAAGCCTGACCGGTAATTTTATTTTTGCGTATTACCTCTTCAATAATTCCGATTATATACCTCAGACTGTTTAATTTACTTATCATTGGTTGCGAGACCTCTGCATGCTGATATCGACATTTTGTTTTGTGTTTGTATATCAGTGGAAAATTATTGGTTTTTTCGTTTTATTTTACAAAACCAGTGAATCCATTCGAGGTCTATCCGGAGGATGATTATGAGCTTTCACTTTTTGTGACATTGACTGGACATCATGTTCCACAATACTTCTTTTGGTTTAAATACATCAATATATTTGTTTTCACTAAAAGCTTTTTCTTTATTACAAGTATAATATCGAGATATGAAGAAAATATTCCAGCGAGTGCTATTGCTGTATTTAGTTCGATTATTTAATCTCCAGTTTCATTTGATGTTTTATACATTAGATGACGGTTAAAAATAAAGTCAATTAACTTAAATCAGTAGTAATTGTTAATATCCTTAATATTAAATATTTGAAATACTCTAAACTGTAAATACATATTTTTATCATATGAATCAGATATTTCCATCAGAAAATATTTAAAATATCATGATAATTAATCTTTTTTATCATTTTTTTGAAAATAAATACAAGTAAAAAATACCTCTTTCTATTAAAAATAGACAAGAAATAGTCGTATAACCAATTGTTTCATACTAGAATTATCAGAAGTACTTAATAATATTCCAAACTGACGTTAGTGTGCCTCATTGGATCGGAATAGTTAAAGTATTCAGTATTTAATCACTATTTTAATATAAATTGGTGCTGAAGCTGAAAATATATTTTCGATTACAAATCCGGAAGACCACTGGTTCGAAACATCTGTTCTGCTGTAAATATGGAAAATCCCAGATGATGCTTCTCCTGAGACTAAATTGATTAAAACTAATGATAGTAAATTGATATCTTACGGTCTATGCTTGATTAATATATACCGACTTTCCCATAGGGAACCAAGATATTTAGACAGGAGGTTGTGATTTAATAGTTGAATCTGTAGTTTTTTTCCGGCTATATAAAATGAAGCGGAAGTATTCAACGTTGTTATACCAACGTGTGATGGAGAGATATCTACAAGACTTTGAGTCTCATTTGTTTTCAAGTGATTACCATGTTCCACATGTGCAAAATATTTTTGACAATCCTTCCATTATATCCATAATTTCGTTAGAGTGAATATCAACTGTTATCCAACAAATATATATGTTTTCATCATTACGCTTTTCTGTAAATCATAAAATCGAAAAATATGTTTTATAATTTTGTCAAGTATTTAGAAGAACATCAAATTATAAACGAATTCTACTACAATATCAATCCGGATATTTAAGCGCTCTTTTTACATTTTATACGATCACGTAACTTAAATGATAGCTTTTCAGCATTGATTCAAACACTTTATTTTGCGCCTTTTGTAATATAACATCTTATTACTAAGTCATTAATTTTTCTTCTTTCATTTTAAGTTTTGTTGTGCTTGATTACATACTAGTCCTTTTAAAAGATTTTGATAATATGAATATCTAACTGAAATGTATTAAAACTCATATATTTATTACATCTTATTAAAAATGTTATTAAATTAAAATACCAAGGAAAACACTGGCAATTTATCTTTGATATCTACAATAGTTCTTTACAAGTTTTTCCATTGTCAAGTAAATGAAGTTAAATTTAGAAGCAGCTTG
>LDMZ01063945.1:0-15465 GCA_001455285.1 Sphaeromyxa zaharoni
ATAAAACGGAATCCCTTATAGATCTTTACTGCATCAAGTAAAGAGAAAATAGGTAAATGCATTAAATCCCGAAATTGATTAACTCTAACAACAAATAAAAAATATATATTACATAACGAAAATAAATTAAACTAAATCATTACAATTAATATTCAAAAACTTTTTTGATTACATCTGATAACTATGGCAGAAAATATTTTCCATTTACTAAAATAGTTGCTGTCAAAGTAGTAAATAAGCTGCAATACTAACGGTATGCAAATCTCATACATTTTTAGATTACTTAATAAATATATATAATAAAATTCCTTCCAGAGATAAAAACATAAGAGCGTGAGGAAAAGTATTAACATAATATGTAATGAAATTAGGGCCCCTTCTATATACATCATATAAAATACTTTTAAGAGTCCAGGCTTCCATTAAAATATCAACCGAAGATTATAAAATGTAGAAACAGAATGGATATGCATTTATAGGAATCAAATTAAGTCACTATTGGATTTATACTGTTACAATCTACGACCACGACGACCGCCCTTCCTTCTTGTTGAGTCCGTAGGAATCGGAGTAACATCCTCTAATCCCATTAAAAAAACACCATAAATAATAACCAATACGACCAATCTTAAGACCAGACCGAGCTAAGGCTCTAAGAGCGGACTGAGCACCAGGACCAGGTGTTTTTGAACGGGTCCCTCCGGTGGCTCTGAGTTTGATGTTAATAGCCGTCACCCCTCTTTCTCTACATTTAACAGCAGCGTCCTGAGCAGCTAACATAGCAGCATAAGGCGAGGACTCGTCACGGTCAGCTTTAACCTTCATTCCACCAGTAATCTTAGCAATGGTCTCACTTAAGAGCTTAATAACAAAATTTAAGTTGCAAACCATCCAGTCAAATCGGTGATGTGGACAAATGTATCGTTAAATGAGGAGTATATATGAGCGACAGCAAAGACAGTTCCACCGAGTTTATCCTAACAATGTACTAACCTAAGAGGCACAAAAAAACCGATGGACCCAAAGATACTACAGCATCTTCCTTTTTTTCTTTTGTTTTTCGAGGAGCCATACCAGACAAACAACAGGCCTCGTGTATATGATCGGTTTTGTTCGCGATTTACGATTTCTTTTTAATTTATACCCTATCTCATTTAGGCATATTCTAGCAAATACTATTTTTGTTCTTGCCAATGTTCCTTTTTATTTTACGTATTCAAATAATAGGTGCCACTACATAATAAATTCATTTACTCTTGAAGGTAGTGATCTTGATATAAAAAATGGTATTACATAAGGCATGAATAAGGAACAGCCCTTATTATATGTTGCCAAGAGTCCATAGATTTCACACGAAGGAATTGGTTACATGTCATAAAGCAGGCGCATGTTCCATAAATTATGAAAAGCGATGCTTGATTTTTTCACTATTATATCTCGCGGAGGAATTGTTTTATGGTGTTTTAATGCAGTTGATGCATCCTACAGGGATCCGGTAAATAATCTTTTGCGAACAGTTATATCAGAAGTTTCATATTACTTATATTTATTCACTTGTTTAGGAAAAACTTACCGTGAAGCATCATACGTATAACAAGTGGTCTGTTCATTATAAATTAATGAATGATGCTGGGCTGATACTTATCGTAATTTATTAGTTTTTAACAAAGTATCGAATTTTACAGGCAGGTCATAATAAGATCTTTCATCTGCCCTACGTAACTGAGCTTCTTTCAAGAGTTAAGAAGTATTTTGAGTTAAATTTTCCGGCAGATGTTTTTAAAGCCAAATCATTCACTGGTTTTGAAGAAGTATTTAGTAAGGAGCTACGGTTGCTTGAAAGTCAGCATCGTGGGAAGGATCCAAAGTCTAGTTGTGTTAATATTCTTGAGGATAGGAAACCAGAGGTGAATTTAGATGGCATTGAAGATTTGAAGAAGAGTGGTGATGCAATTTTTCAACCACTGGTGTCCTCAGAAAAGCCGTTGTCATCAGAATCTTTGAGCAATGGAATAAAATTTCAGCAGAAACACTTAGAATCCCCTCAGAAAGGAAAACCGAAGCAGTAAGAAATTTTATTTATATGCAAGCTTATTCATCATCGTTTTTTATTAAAATATTCTTTATTTTTCTGTATGGATATCTCTTTTCTCAATATTGGGTATATCCGATTCGATTTTTTAAAATGCTAATATATTATATTGGACTTTTGCAAATAAATGGAATTTTTTTTGGATTCATTTTAAATTATTTAAAAATTTAGAAAAGTTGGTAAATTTTCCTTTTACCTCATATATTTGTATATACAAATCCACAAAGAAATCCAAAGCCCTGTATGTACTTTTAACAGCTTTTTATAAGTTAAAATCAATATAAAAGCTAAAAGATACAATTAAAATGAAATAATTATAAGAAAAAAACTAATTACTCTAAACGTATTAAAATATGTTCAAAAGACAAGAGTCCGGTGACTTATGAATATTCAAGATTTTTATATACACAATCTTATATCAATAATACCTCTGCTAATTTTTGATATTGAAACCCCTTCCATAGGAATGGATATCTTAAATTTGTGTTGAGGATGAGGTTAAAATTTCAAAAGATGTATACTGGAATGTAATAGGTTGTTAAATTTTGATAATCTTCTAAATGTTTTAAATGCATGAGTACTTTAAAAATTGCTTTATCCATTTAGTCAATGATTTTTAGGTAGTGATTGTGCAATAATACGTTGTTAAAAATATAATGGAAATTTTTTACGAAAAATAATTTTGTTCTATTAGAGCTTGTCTCCGATGAAAAATTTTTTATTTATCACATGCCGTTTTATGTGGGATTATAGCAACAAGCTAATGATTGATTAATCATTGATGTAAATTCTGTTTATTATTACTGGAATCATAATGAATTTGTTTGCGTTCATTATGAAGGCTTAATGTAAAATTATTGCATAAAAAGTTCGCTTATCTAAGGGCATCGTCATGCCGTTGAGATGAACTCGTAATGTTGGGAACAACCAAATACGAAAGTGATTGGCTTAAATAAAATCAGTCGGTATGTGGTGAGCACTGACGAGAATCCTAGATGTGGTATTTAGTATTAATTTCGTTGTGTAATAAGGAAACAGTTATATCGATCATTGAAGTTAAAATATATTTCTTTGTACATGTATTTCCCTGATTTTTGAATAACCCCTAATATTTTGAACAAAAAGGGGTTTTAAGACGCTTGAGAGTTAACTGGGTTTATGTCCTTACCGATCCACAAACTGGTGCTAATGCACAGAATATGGACTCTGCCCGATTGGATCAAAAGAGGGTTATCAGAAATGGGTAATTTAGACTTATAAAATTTTAGTAGTTCATCGAAAATTGCGTCTAATTACCGAAACTTTTAATGACGATTATTTCCCTTCTATAGTGGCTAAAATATATGAGCTCACGGAAATTCTTTGATAGCAGTACTTAACGTGTTTTTAAAATTTATAACTAATATCTACAATCCTACGAGGTAGTTTATAATGATTTTGTTGTCTCTCTCGACGAGGAAAGTATGTTCATAACTCGTTTCGTGGTAAGACACAAAACTATATTTAATAAAAAATTTTTACCCGTTTTTACTATAAAATATAATTTGTAGGGCGCATGAAGGTTATAATACATTCTCCATTTTGAAAAAAGTTTGATATAAAATTTAGTTAAAAACCAAAGCTAAACTACATTATGTTCATAATTTACCATCTTTCGTAGCTCTTTGTATTTTAATTATACTCAAATAGAATTTTTGTATGACCATTAGTTTTGTTCAGATACATTAAACTTGGAAACCTGGAAGTAAACCATAATGATAAAAAATACTCACATCAGTATTAATTTTATAGGATCAAATTGCCTTTTTTCATGAATCCGACCTGTCGATGGTTATTACTCCTCTAATTCCAATAAAACTTTTTAAACTATTTTAAATATTTTATTCAGTGAATTTTAAGTTTCTTAAAAGAAAGATAGATGTAATATAGGTTTTTACTTAAAATATTCGTTAAATTTGAATGTGGATTGGTGATGAATGAATATAATATAATGGTAAATGTGAAAAATGCCTGAAATTGGTGTATTTTTTGTAATTGCTTCACATTCATATCGGGTTTATATGTGAATGATCTTTCCTTCAAATCTTAATCAAGAACATTAGATAAAAATTAATATATTTCATCGATTTTACCTTATATAAATCAGTCACAATTTGTAACTGGTGTTGTTTTTAACAATTTTCTCCTGTCTGACTGAATAATGTTTATCCTTTTTGATTTAATATACTTTAGGCCGTTCCTTGTATTATTTTTTTTCTGTTAATATTGAAACTTTCTTGTATAAATTTTATGGAAATATTCATGGTTATTGGGTTCTGATATTTGATCTATTAAATAAATGGAGTGGATATACGTATCTATGTAGAATTCACTGGTATTCTACGGATGCATGTTTCAAAATTTAAACTTATTTTACTTCTGGAAATTAGTTTTGGTATTGAACCAATAAAATACTTCGAGGATAAATTTTCTAATCCATATGCTTTAATATTCAGATTTATTCACATTCGTCGATTATTTTATCTTAATTATCATATAATAATTACCAAAATTTTGGTTTTAATACTTGTTTATATATATTATGACATTGTATTGAATGTAATTAATCTAACATTGCACGAACAGTTACGATATTTCCTTTTTTAAATTCTTTAACACTTGAAAAAATATACTCTTATTATTCATGTTTGCATTAAAAAATTGAATCATAACCGATAAATACGAATCTAATTATTTATCTTATTTTTTTAAAATAAACTACGAAAGGTTTGTAATGTTATAAAAATGATTTCGATTATGTTTTATATGTTTTGAAAATTTAAAAAAAAAGATTTGGATTATATTTATAAATTCCAAAATTTATTTTAACTGAATTTTAGAATTTCTTAATATTTAATGAATAATCGATAAAAGCTATTAAAAAAATGATATCTTGTTCCATATATAATTTTTACGAAATGAAATAATGTTAATGGCGTAATCACACCGGATGAGTACTTATTGCCAAAATACATTCAAGTTTGTTTGTAGTTTTTTATATAATTTTTATTTTAATAATTCTTTAATGCAAATTTGTTGAAGAAGTATAACTGATCTTTTCTCTCTCGAAGTATGAATATATTTTTCATTTAAATCTACAAAATTTTTTTGATAAAGTGCTCATGTTTTGAGAATCCGTCTTGGTTTAAAATAGCTTTATCAAAAATTTATATTAAATAACTTCCAATCTTACTTTAGCAGACCTATATTTTTTAAGTTAACGATAGGTAGTAATTAGTACTATTTTCTGTTTTGGTTTATCACTTTTTATTAATTTTGTTTAGAAAGAAGCCTAGGAACAAAAAAGCTGCTAGAAGATGGAATGATAAAGTCACAAAAAAGGATATGGATGAATTAGATTTTAGTGAAACCAGAGACACAGGAACATTGACTGATGTAATCTTGTATGTTTTTTTCAATGATATTACTTAAGGGGGTTGTAGTTGTAGATAAATCTAAATTACATCCTTGTTTAGATGATCGCAAAGCACTAGAATCGGGCAACAACCAAAAATCTTCAGGCGTTTTTGGATTCTTTAAGAATCTTGTTGGGCAAAAAACTCTTTCTCCTGAGTTACTTGCCGATCCCTTGAATAAGATGAAGGAGCATTTATATAGTAAAAATGTTTCTTACGAAATATCTACCAAGATTTGTGAGTCTGTTTCGATTGGCTTGAGTGGTAAGTCGCTCGGGTCCTTTGAAACGATTTCAAGTGCTGTAACGAAGTGCTTTCAGGATTCTTTGACTAAGATTTTAACCCCAAAGCGTAGAATCGATCTTTTAGAAATGATTGGTCTAAAACGTGAAAAGCCTTTTACTGTTGTGTTTTGTGGGGTGAACGGGGTCGGAAAATCCACTAACTTGGCTAAGATTGCGAACTGGATGGTTAAAAATGAGAAAAAAGTATTGGTTGCTGCATGTGATACCTTTCGTTCAGGAGCTATTGAGCAACTTAAAGTTCATATATGCCGCTTAAATAACATGTTTCCATCAGAAGAAGTGTCTAACAGCGAAGGATTGATTAAGCTTTTTGAGAGAGGCTATGGCAAGGATGCTGCTAACGTCTGTGCAGATGCCGTTCGCTATGGTACTTATTTGATTTTTTGCTAAATATCTTTAATTATGTTAATTTCGGTTTAATTATCTAAAAAATTTTGTCTCAATTTTTTCAGCGAAGGAACAGCATATCGATGTTGTTTTAGTCGATACTGCCGGAAGGATGCAAGATAACGAGCCCTTGATGCGTTCTCTTAGCAAGCTCATTAATACTAATAGCCCTGATTTGGTTCTCTTTGTTGGTGAAGCTTTAGTCGGAAATGACGGGACCGATCAACTAGTCAAATTCAATCGAGCTCTCTGTGATTATTCTCTGTCAGATAATCCGCATCTAGTTGATGGAATTGTTCTAACAAAATTTGATACTGTTGATGATAAGGTTGGTGCTGCTATTTCAATGACATACTCTACCGGTCAACCGATTGTTTTCATTGGTACTGGTCAGACATACAGTGATCTTCACACAATGGATGTGCAAGACGTGGTAAATATGTTGTTAAAGTAACATAGGCATAGGGTAGTTATAAACTCGTTTTAGATTATTTATTTTTTAAACTCTTGAGTTCATGCATTTTCCGTGATAATTGAATTTTAACAGATAATTTAAGCTACGAATTTTTTATCTTAAAATCTTTGACTGGTTTGCAAGCTATTTTTTCATTTACCCTTGTTTAGATTGGTAGTCTCTTTCAACTAAGTTTTAAATTTTAATTTCATTTATTGAAAGAATATTTTTTACATGTATATATACATTCTTTAATATTACGACACATGATTAAAATTTAAATTAAGCTTTTGCATAACACGTATTATGTAATCGTTTTTTGCAACCAATAGGACTAGATAATTATACTGACGATTTCAGTTAGCAGATCTCCAAAGATTAAAATTTTTATCGTCTGCATAACGTCTGGAGTGATAAAGATGGAAACATGATATGTAAAAATCACCAATTACGTGGAACACAGACTCAATATAACGCTTTTAATATGATTTTCATTAAAAAGTTGTTCCTACTACAACATTACTGAAACTAATAGTTTTATAGTTTAAGTGCTTAAAATATATTTAATATATATGAATTGTTTATTCTAATCTATGTTTTGTATCAGAAGAAAGCTTAAAAAGAGCGCTTTAAACTTGCCTATTGAAAACCCTACTGTTAGACTTATTTTATAATGCGATACAGCCAGGCTACACCAAATTTCAAATCATATATTCTGGTCTTTTATGCCAATTTTTGAGAATATATTTGACTTTGACTAAACTTGTATTAATTTTTTTTCCTTAATATAATCCAGTATGTCCTCCATTCGCTTAAGTCTTTTAATGATCAAAATTATTCCTGGCCTATTTATTTCTCGTGGTTGTATTAATCTAGTGTTCTTAGAATTTATTTATCGTTAAAAATGTCTAAACATGAAGAAGACTGTATATAATACGTAAAAAAACGCTTAGAACGAATTTAGCAAAAGAACTATATTATCCATGAAATTAATGGACTGTTTTATATTATTTTTTGATCAAACTATTTAGCATCCGAGATGTTTATTTTTTAGGATATTCTACCAATGTAAGCTATGGTTAGTATTAATTTACATCATTACATACAAACGCAACTAAATATTGAAAGTGACAGAACCGAAATATTTAAAAACTCTAATTAACAGCTACATAAAACAAATTTGGATATTTATATGATATTTACGTCGATAATGCAAAAGAACAACTACTAAGCTTTAATTCCTTTATTTCGACAATAAGTTAAAACCTCAATCTGAAATCAGATTGTGACATCATTCAGTATTTTAAGCAAAGCCGAATATAAAATACCATCATATTAAAAAATTATTTTTAGAATAATAAGATCAATATACATCCAACCAAAAAAAATGCTTTGGATAACAATATTAAGGCGTACTAATGGTCAACTTCGGTTTTTGTCAAATCTTTAATGAAATTTGGGAAAATTCTTGTTTGCTACAAGGAATCTACTCAATCAATGTTGGAGGATGTATTTGATAATATGTAACTTTCCTCGAAAAGTATATTTGTATATAACAAAGACGTTTTGTTATTTACACAAGTCTCTCTTTCTCTGAAAAATATGATCTTTTATTTTACAACAATTTCTAAGGAGAAATTCAATATTTAGTCCCAAGTTTTCAATAAAATATGTGTGTAGATGATATTTTAGTATATTAAAAGCAGTTTATTTGAGGATCAAACATTAAAATTGTCACACAGTCCAAATCATTGTAATTGTAACAACTTATTTAGAAGCCATAATAGGAAACGGTGTCAGAAATTACATTCTGCTAAACCACAGAAAAATTTGATTACTGTTATTAAAACAACACCAATAGATTAAGCGAATCGAAATATTAATTTTTCAGTTATTAAGCACAAAAGAAGATATCAAGTTGGTTGCAACATTGACTAATTTCACAAGATGGAGTTTAATTTTATATCTAATTGATATTATAAGCAAATCATAATTGCCATGCTGGAATTGATCTGAACAGACTACAAATTTAGAATTAGAAATTATCTTTTGATGTGCTCTTATCAGGAAAATAAAGTTGAAAAGCCTCCTAAAATTTTTGTGTTACTTCATGCGATCAGGTAAAAGCAACAAATGCAAACTGTACAACATCATCATTGAAAACTTTAATATTGTATATATATAAATATTTTTTATTTTATGAAAGCGATTTGATGTTCACAACTTATGCAGAAATTTAATTTTTTAACACTAAATAGAAAGAAAGGTTACCTAACCGCGAAAATCGGACATTACATCGTATTTTCTTTGATGTAAGTATAAGTATACAGCTTTTTGGAACATAATAAAAGTGGAGTATAAAATGCTAAGCACCTTTTCTAACCGGAATTTAACAAAAAACTTTGTCGACACTTTATATATTAGATGAATATTTTGGTAAGACAGATTAATATCAAGCCATCTTAAGTGCAGTTGAGACATGGGTCAATGACTTCCACAAGTAGTGCAACATATTAGCAATTTTACCTTATAAATATCACAAATCAACTTGTTTACATTTAGGTAATCCTAGATCTTTTTATGTTAAATTTTTCTAGGATATTAAAAAAAATTGGAGGATGAGAGTTAATATATATTCGTTACATTGAACTTCACTCCTCTGTGACCACAAGGAATTCATAGTTCTGATATTACAAAAAACGTATATGATTTTCTATCGTTTAAAAAATAATCTTTAATGTGTTTATCAGTTGTAGGAAGGTGAAATATTCAAAAATTTTACAAACTATTTAAAAGTTATCGAACATTAATTCACGTCTGAGTCTACCTGTAAAATCATTGTATTTATCTGTGGCGTAATTTATTTAAATTTAACATTCAAACCGGTTTGTTAACAATTTATATTTTATATATTTCTATAACCTGATATAGGATTTTCCATGTTTCACTATATTGGAAATGAAATCCAGTCAAAATTGTTATTAATAGTAAATTTATTTTGCTGAAAAAATGTATCATATTGAAGAGATTTTTGCAACCGAAACATTGGATTAAAATCGAAAAATATTTTTAAAGGTGAGAGAACTCCATAGACAATCCCCTACATAAACTCTGTACCCCACTTGAACGTTCTTAGACTCGTGTGAAACCAGAATATAGCATACAAAAGTCAGGATCACAAGATTTCTTAAGTATGATAAAACAAAGTTTTGATAGAATAAAACAAATTACTTGGTGGAGCAATTGTAATAAAGCCATATAAAAACCTCTTGAAGGGATAAAACATAAAATAAAAGATACTAGTAATTTTTCCAATTTTTTACCGAATGATAATGTTTTTAAAAAGTTCTAAAGTAATACACTCACAATGGTTTTAGTCACTGATATGAATCTGAAACTTGAAAAAAATATTGCTGTGAAAGGGATGGATTACCGATGGAAGATATAAATAAATGATTAGGCAGTTGAATCAATAAAAATAAATAAAAACGAAAGTTGAAAATCATCCTTTTTATTCAATACTCTTGCTATAACTAGACTAAAATAAAGAAATGAATAATGATGAGGTTAAAAATATAAGACCTAAAATGATTTTAACCAAAGTAATAAAATTTTAATTAAGCCAACTATGTCATAAAAATCATTTAAACTGGTACATTACATGAATAATTCATATTAAAATTCTCGTTTACATAAATCTAATTACTATCAAATGGTAATAAATGAAAGATATCTGAGTCATTAAGGGATTAAATTTAAATATATTTTTTTCATCTACGGAATGAAGATGTGATCAGGGCTATTTTTACATCTAATATACATTAAAAATTATACTAGAATAAATATCAATTACGCCACCTAGAAGTCAGTATAACGCGTTTAATAACAACAAACAGTTTGAGAATTTTATCTTTCCCACCACTTGCAACCTTTTCTCCATTAGGACTCCAATCTAAAGAATATACCTAAAAAATATGGAATATGAAAATATATATTGACTTCGTCGAGATGACCAGATAAATCATGAAGTAAAGTTTTAGAATGAACACTCCAAACTTTTAGGGAACTATCAGCACTTGAACTACATACGAGTCGACTGTCAGGAGACCAAGCAACCTTTAAAATGACTTTATAAACATTATAAAGGTAGAAACTTGGTACACACGATGTACGTGGCCCCGAAATGTTACTAAAAGTCTAAATGTATTTAATATTTGCTAAATGCAATGAAATCTTAAATTAAAAATTAGATATAAAACATTACTTTCCGTCATTAGAATCCCATAACTTGATACTTTTATCAAAAGATGCACTGGCGAAAAATTTACCATTTGGAGAAAACGCTACGTGATTAATAACTGCTTGATGTCCTAATTTAAATATTAACAATTTTTAATATTTATAACCTGTGACGCGACAAAGTGGTTTACTTGTATTTTTTGGATTCCAAAGGAACATGGAATAATCATCCGAACAGGATACAAGTCGTTCTTCATGCCTTTCCTATGAATTGATTTGTGAAAAAAATACAAAAAAAATGAACAATAAACTTTTTATATCTATCTACTGCTGCTCGATATAGTGAGTTTGAATTGTTAAAGTCCAGGCCTTTTCCAATTGTATAATCAGGTTCAAATGCACCAGTTCGACACAAAAAGTCAGTATTTAGAGTTATGTGATTAACCTAGTTTCTATCAATACAATTCAATATATAATGATATATTAATAATTTCAAGAAAAATAGCATTATATTTCTGAATAAAAATCAATGAAAATGCAAAAACCTTTTTAAGATAACACTATTAACTGCATAGGATGCTTCTGGGATAAAACCCTGTAAATTGTTAACTTGTAATAGAAGTTTTGGTTTATGGAATGCATGTTAGGATTCTTTAAAAATTAATGAAAGGCTAAGTTGAAAATTAATCAGTACAAAAACAAAAACCGAAATCAACAATATTTCTAAAGCAAAATATATTACCTTTTTCGATCTAAATACAGAACATTATACATTGTTCAGTTTTAAAATAGAAGTTTGTCTTTTCTCTTATATGAAATTAAAGAATTAAATTCAACATTTTTATGAAGTAAAAATAACATAAATGAAACTGATAATTTAAAAAAATCGAACACTTGAACTTTTATTGAATTTGTTTGTACAGGTAAGTTTTCAGAAATAATTACCCTTTGGCTTAAGTGATAATTTAAAGGAGAAACGTTAATTAGCGTTAAATGATATAGTGCGCACTCAGGAGTTTGTAAATATATACATAACTATAGCCTGAATTTTTATAAGACCATTTTATTCAAAAATATATATTAGTTGTCTCATATCATTGGCATGTGCTTTGTAATGACTCGTATTAGCTATAATATACCCCATATATACTGTGATTCAAAGTTTAAACAATATTAAAGAACGAAATGATTTTTGTTTATTCAAAAAAATATTCAATAGGAAGTTTAATATGTCGACGAAGGAATATGAAAATGGTATAAAGAATTGTTGATAGTCAGTACCTATAACATTATAAACAGAAAAAAATTAAGGAAATTAATTATTATTAAAATCATATCAATTTTTTTAATAAATGTAAAAACAAAAACATTCATACTTAAATACAGTAAAAATATCAGTCTGTTCGTGGCAATGATATGATAGGATATGCGAAGCGACAAAAACATAAAATAATATTCCGATTAAACAAAGAAGTAAATATTATAATTTGCTTGAAACCATTCATACTATCCAATTTTACATTCTGAATATACTCTATATTATAATAGAGTCCAAAAAACTTAATGTTTGAATGTAGAAAACAGGTTTGTACTAGATTCTAAAAACATGTTACTGGTAATACCTGATTGACCAATAAGATTTCGGAATTTTTTCTGAATTGTCTAAAGCTATTAACTCAGATTATGCTGTAATTGACATGTAGGCAAATGGATAACACCTGTTATATAAGATCCTTGATCGATGTATGTGAAACTTTAAAAGCTGTAACAGCTCGAAAAGATGCTAAATTTTTATTGATTATGGCATTCTAATAGTTCACTGGATATGGCTAAATGAAAATTCAAAAGATACTATCATAATGAACATCTAACTTCTGTTTTTTAAATTTTTAAACACAGTAATCATATAGATAAATCTATTTATGATAATTTTTGCGATCTCAGTGATAACAGGTTTTTTATCCATTCACGGTAATCTCTAGGGTACAGATTAAATAATAAAATTTCTTAATTTACATGCAGCTGATACCAAGGACAACTCCAATTATAGTTAATAATCAAAAATATGCCAAAGTTCGAACAGATCGCATTTATATGCTGTAACTTAGTGCAGAGAGCAGTATCCCCAAAATAATAAAAATTTTCAATTCAATACAATTATATATTTCTTTCAGTCATTTTATATGTGAGATAAGATAAGATCATTACAGGAAAGCAATTTTCAAAATAACAGAGCAAATTTTTACTCCATGCGTTTCAAAATGTTCGATATATTATATTCATTTCCATAGTGTCATTACTACCTTATCTTGGTGTACATACAATTTTTTGATTTAATACCGAGATCAATGCAATCAACTAGGAAATAATATATGGAACATACACACACATCAGTTGTGGATCGTGCGAAAAAATTATTTACTGAAAGAGAAACTTCGCGTCATTGGATTGAAATATTAACATTTTTTCATATGTAATTTCTTTATTATTAAATGTTTAATCAATTTGTTAAAATGTGAACCATTAATACAGGCATGTTTACATAAATTTAATAATTTGTTATACTCCATACGAGATCAGTCAATGCTTATAACAAACAGTGTTACTAACGTACATCAACACATACTATCAATATTGGAAGAATGTAGTAACGAAATCCTTTACAAAAAAGTAATTCAGAGTTCTTTTCATTTCTTATTTCGTAGTTAATGTAGTGTGAGAATGGCAATAAATACCAGTTTCGTCGGCACTTTAGACCTGAACGCTTTCAGAGACATTCTTACCTCTTCCTTATAGATCACACATCTGAACTTTAAAAATTCCAAAGCAAACCATCATTGGATTGAATTAAATACATCAATAGGTATATGTTACATAACCGAGCTTCGTATGATGTAGATTTTAAATTTAATACAAACGTTTATCTATACACGTCATTCACAAACATAGCAGGTTATAAATCTCAATTTTTTAAGAACCAGTTCGTAAAAAACTTGAAAACTTATAAGTAGTGTTTTAAATTTATTACAAATATAACTTGGTCATTTTTTAATTTAATGTCACATACATGATCCATGGAGGGGATGTTCTGTAATAAATTTGATCAAATGAAACTTTATGCAGATGTTAAATTCATCCCCCTTTATTAATTTTTTAGACGGTATTCTAATAAAGAAAAATGGTATTTCAACAGCAATACTAAAATCATTATATATCAGAGTTCAATAGAAACTAAAGGAAGCTATAAAAATAGCACTTCGTGACAGTTTTATAGCTTTCAAATTTAATTAAAAAATAAGGAATGATTGTGTTCTTTTTAATTCATCAAAAACAATGTATTTCAAAAATAGTCACTGATTTTTATGTCTGGTAAAAGTGAATATAAAAAAAGCTTACAATACATTTTCTCGCAAACAAACTACGTTGGTATCACCATTACATACTATTATCATTCTGATATAGAGAGATACTCAATTAGCCTTATTTTTATCAATAAACATACCCAAAAAATTTACATAAGTATCAAACGACACCAACGATGTTAAATCAAGTTCACATCTAAAGATTTATTAATTTTCTTATTTTAAAAATATAAAATCACATTATACGCAATTATGGAAAAATTTTTTAACCTATAACAAATACAGCTAAATGCTTGTTTACATTAAATATTCCTATATGAAAAGTTTGATTGAAACAGGACGGAAAAACCAATAAAAGAACATATACTAGAGGATAATATTTTTAAATACATTTATATCTAAGTAAAAATAGAAAGAGAAATTGTAATGTTTTTTGGGAACTAAATAATATATAATATAACGAAAATCTAACCAGATTTACATGATCCAATATGTATAACCAGATGCTGATATCTCGTGGATATGAAAATTTTTAATTGAAAATAAATATATACTTCATGAAAATAAATTTTTTCAAATGGATCAGTTCAAGAAAAAAATAGAATATTTGATTTTTGAATAACTTATCGATAATTTTGATAACAAAAATTTGTTAAAGCATTTTTTTAAACCAAGGTAAAAAATTTTGCTGCTTTATGTCGTTTAAATCATGTCGATTTTATAAAATGACTACATAATTTATGATTAAAATTTTATTTAATTGTTCAGATTAATTTTCTGCAAATTCTGTTGAAAATAGATGTTCGAAAACGGAAAAAAATTAAAAACCGAACGCAAAATGCAACAAGCAAATCAAACTTTGATTGATATATAAAAACTATTTTCATCATATATATGTAGGATCGGTATTTTTTGACGTAGAGACATTTGAAGTTATTGATTAATTGGTGGACAATTAATGGTACTATAAACATTAATCCATATTTTTTATACAAAATAAAACAAAATTTAAATGCTTTGAAAAATATTATAAATTTAATTGGCAATCAAATTTTTTATTCCGGTATAATCAACAATCACAAAAACTTAATTCCCGTCTCGTAGATACATATAAGGAACCATTCTGATAATAGAAACGTGATATTTTATAAATTTATCAATAAATAAAATT
>LDMZ01063975.1:0-31594 GCA_001455285.1 Sphaeromyxa zaharoni
CAGTAAGGTGGGACTTACCTCCAGCCCGCTTTCGCGTCAGGTTAGGCACCAGTCATAGCCTCCCAGAGTGTTTGACAGGCAGTGTGGGGATTTCACCCACAAAAACAACCCCCATTACCTACCCTTGTAATAGGGCTATGCTACCTGTTTCGGCCTTCGTTCTCTTGTTCATCAATAGTCAACTAATTTAGTGGATAATAACTTAGTATGGCCTATTACCGAATTTTACGTGTCAATATTTTTAAACAAATTCTAATAGATATTTAATGATGGATAGTCAAACTATATTTTATACAAATTCTACGACTTTGTTCATTATTCCAATAAGAATAACAGTTGCAAATAATTGCATTATTATTTTCTTCATGCCTGTCTTTTAAACATCATAATTTTTAATTTTTGTAAATTTATTGATGCAGAGAAAATATTAATGACCAAAAAACAATTAAAGTACTTCACTATACCTTGTTAAAATCATGAATGATTTTTAAAGAATTATGAATTCAGTAGAATAATTTTTCTTGTTTAGCTTTCCATTACGACAGAAAATTTTCTTTGTATATTTTCATATATCATTTGAATTAAAAAGTGAAATTCTTACAAAGCGTCGTACTTGTGTCTCAGTCATAGTCCATATAGTCATAAGAAATCATTATATATAGATTAATGGAAAAATTTAGCTAAATGTTTTGGTTAATTTCCATTATTTTTTTAAATTTTCATATAAGGAAATATTGTCTATAAAGCCAAAATCCACCAGTTTAAAGTTGTTTACGCTTGTTCTTTCGTATTGAATTAGGTTACCTATGATAGGCCTGTACTATTAACTTCAAAATGTTATACCAGTTTCGGAATGAAGTTTATATCTTAGTTTAATTTCAAAAAAGTTAATTAAATATTATAATTATATCAAGACAATTTAAATTATGACTGTAACAGAGGTCATGTTTTTATATTATGATAAGCCATAAAATACATAAAGAGAATAAAAATTCAAAAAATTAGTTATATGTTAATTATAAGGTGGTCATTGATTGATGATTACGGATATCTCCACGTATTCGAAGGTTAATACACATAGTGATTTGTTATTTTTGCTAACAAAATTTAATAACAAGAACAATGGCTCGTTGCTAGGTTTAATATAAGTGTAATTCAGTATTTTCCTGTAAAGTATCAAATAATACTTGAAGCATCATTTAAGAAGCATATCTCATGTTGGTTAGCATACCTTAGTGAACCCACTGTAGTCCTTCAGCGGACTTCAGAATGTATTTCATTGTTGTAAATAATGGTTTAAGAGCTTAATTATAAAAACTGTTATTACTGTTTCAATATTATTATTTAACTAAACTTCGATTCGAATAAAAATAAATTCAAGAGAAAAGAAATCACTTAATGTTATTAGGCAACGGTGTTTAATTTTTAAATCCAGTATAAAAAAACAAAATCTCTGATATAGTTTCTGAAGAAAAATCACCTTAGCATGGGTTGGCAATATTTTAATTTCATTGCTGTTAATATATCCTTCCAGAGCAATAAAAAGCTTCTTGCAAAGGCGAGAATAGTGATTTTTAACGGAACACTCGCTTTTGTTTTGATTTGGATTGTTCATGTTGATATATTGGGAAAGCTTTTGAAAATCTTTTCCATACAATAACAATGCTTCACAGAATGATTTATCGCATGAGTTATTCCATTTCGATTTTCTTTCAATCTGAGTAGATCCTTGTTCTAGTTGTAATTATAACCACATTTTTTAACATTTAAACCTTTTTTATCCACCATTATTCGCCGAACCCAAGGTTTCTCAAATTTGAGAACAATTGGGTTTTTCTTGCTCTCACTTGATCCATCTTCCCTTCCATTAGAAATCAATTCGACATCAGTTCGTTCAGCACCTTTCTCCTCCGCCATTTAATAAAGCACAAAAATCGGTCCTATTCGTATTAAAGCTCTTTTTAGGAACGTTTCGTGTGACTTCTTTTGTTCTAATTACCTAAATATGGATCTTAAAATTTTTCTATTTTACCATTTTGCTAAGTAAAAATTATATTATTAGAAGTAATCTGTATAATTACCCCCACAAAATGTTTTATTGATTATTGATTGCCAGCAATGGCGATCTAAGTTTTGATTTTTTGAAATTTTTTTTTCTAAAAGTGTGGAAGAACAAAAGTGTTCCAGCCCAAATTAGTATGTACCCCCAGATGTATGCCCTGTTAACTTCATCTCCCATAATAAAGATGGCTTAGTTCATTAAATCCCCTCTCCAAGCCTCGGTCGGTATTATTGTTGACCACTGTAGAACACATACAGGTTACCACAATGCAGGCATTGAAAACGAATGTATTTTATCATAATTATATATAAGGTTGTTTACTCGTAAACCATTTATTTTTTTTAATTTGTTCTTTGGATTTTTTATTCCCTTATTATCATTATTGGTAATAATATTGAATCTCATGAAGCAATTGAAGGGTATAGTAATTTAGAACACAAAAAATTTACGGTTTTTGACCTTAGAAAGGAACCCGACCGATCGGGTACAACATATTTTGTCTTTATAATGTTCGGAGTGAGACTCAGAATATGGTAATATCATGCCTCCTGTTATGCCCGATACTAAATAGGCTGGAGGGTATATGTTAAGAATTTATCGAAAATGAATGCTACAAAAAAACTATGCACAGATTACGAGTTCCTTTAATACCTAGAATTATGTCCACAATAGTTGAGTTAAATAAAAGGATCTAGTAAAAAAGTCATTTAACTTAATATGTAGGGATACTTCCAAAATCTTTGATGAAGGAGTGGCATGCGTGTGATAATGGATCAAAGTAAAGGAGTCACCGAGTTCAGACGTAAAAAAGTCGAAATCGAAGCTAAAAGAAATTGGGAGAATTTTTATAAGAGAAATAAATCCAATTCTTATAGGGACAGATATTGGTTACCAAAGGAATTGAGCGGATACTGTATAATTTTTCTATTTTTTTCAATTGTCGAAAGTAGAACCGATTGGAAAAGAGGTATCAATTACTGTATTTGATGCTGGTTGTGGGGTAGGTAATGGTATATTCCCAATAATTGAAAGGAACCCCTCTTGGGAATACTTTATGTGCGACTTCTCGAGCAATGCAATCGAGCTTATTAAGGTTACGCCATGTCAATCCTCACCTTAGTGTAGTAGAAAGATGAACGCTTCACATCTGGAAACTGTCATCCTTTTGTTTATGATTTGACAGAGGAAGGTTCGTTAGAAGAACATATTCATTTTAACTCAGTCGATGTAGTTATTTTAATATTCGTTCTTTCTTCCGTTCCACCTTCCAAAATGGAGGCGTTTCTGGCTAATATTTTGAAAGTTTTTGAAATATTAACTTTGTTAAGCTTCAGGTAATGAAACCGCACTCCTTTTTATTTTTTCGCGATTATGGACTAAATGATGCTGCGATGAACAGATTTAAATTAAGAAATAAAATCGATCACAACTTGTATGTGAGACAGGATAACACAATGGCTTATTATTTTACTACTGGTTTGACTATTATCTAGTGTTTAACTTAAACGTAGAAGAACTAGAGAAACTGTTCATAAAATCCGGTTATTCGAGGGTGGAGGCAGAATACGTATCTAGAGTTATAGAGAACAGAAAGGAAAATCTCAAATTTGACAAAGTTTTTACTCAGATCATAGCATATAAATAATTCTATTTAATATTTTTTTCACCTACTACTTTATATATTCTATGATAGAGTGTCCTTGACTGGATTTGTCATATGTTCTCCTAGTTACATAAATATAAATTGATTAACCAATTTTCCGTGCTTTCAAACCTATATCACTTTTCAGATTTAAAGCTGATATTAAAAGTCGTGTAACTAAAAATCATCATTTACAGATTATTTTATGATTTTCGCACGTTTTTTTTGTATTATTACAATTAAAAGCATCCAAAAATAATTATATAATTAGAACTTCTAAGAATATTAATTTTATGCTGACGTGATCAGCCTTCAAAAAATAATTTTTTTATAATAAATAAATAAAAAATTAAAAAATCATGTGAAAGAGGACTATCGTATTTTCAAGAGGATTACTAACTTGTAAAACCAAAAAATTTAAACAAGTAATTTATTTTGTCGTAGAGAATTTCGTAACCTAGTTGATATTACACAAAAATTTTTCAATCATGCATAACAATCATAATTTCATATATGACCATAGATATTCTCAAAATGTATATCACCATATTTAACATATTTTTGAAAATAGATAATAAATTTTATCTTTTCTAAATAAAAAAAGCCTGATTTCTTGTTTTTCCGAAAAAATTTTTTTTGGATCTGTTCTTAAAAATATGACTACCGTCATACTACGAAGAACCTGGGACATATTTTATTTTTAAGATATTCACAAGAGAAATATAATGATACAAGCATTATTCAAACTGATCAAAGCAATTTTAGCATGAGTTGTGGTTGCTCCCCATTTTTATATGCTTTTATTAAGATAAAACAGGTGATTAAATTTCCGAAATAGTAATATTGGATATTGTTTTAAGTAATAGATAAATTATAAGTAGTAATACTAAAGGAGTCTACACTAGATTACGCGTAACCTGGATCCTGCACCTGCTCTCTGTAATTAAGCGGATTATAACAGATATGTTTGTAATTTTTCTTAAATTTGCAAAAATATCGTCAAGATGCTATTTCAAAAATAAAATTTTAAATTATTTTGTTGGTAATAATGGAAAATATAACCTGTAGAGAATCATTTAAAAAAGTGAGTTATTTCTCTGAAATAAAAATATGTAATATACCTTTTTACAATGATAAAAAATATCTCTAAAGTTATTTTTACAGTGGTAATAGGATTATAAAAAAAACTTAAATGCTATAGTTGACATGTTTATTAAAATTTATTTTGCAACAGATTTTTCTTATTATAAAATCATTTCTACTTGTAAAATTTCAAATAATTATACTTGTAAGGCACAAAAATTGTTAAGCACTGTCTTTTCTTTGTCCGATATTTCTTGACATTTTTGGCTTAAATATGTTTAAATTATATATTCTAACGTGATGTTTCATATATCGTATTTTGTTGAATAAAAATCTACGGGGGATATCAACTAAAAAATAGCTGACTGAAAAAAATGGAGAAGCTTTTAAAAGAAATGAATTGATATTGTATTTTATAACCTCTTCTGAATATTTTTTTGGTAAAATACGTGAATATAAACAGCAGTATAATATTGACATATAAACAGTATTCTCTATCATCCGACCTTGTTGACTAGTGATGACCAAAATTTTTCCAAATATAACTTTGAATTTTCAAAAATAAAAATTACATCATATATAAACTGACCATCTATGTTCAAGGGAGTAAATTAGTTGGTTTTTTTTGGTTTATTTTCATATTTTAAAGTAAATATTTATAAAATTAAAACGCGCTACCCTTTAAGAATCATTACGTTGCATATAATCAATGTATTTTAAAGGGGTTGCCTCTTTAGATGAGACAAGGTATAATCCATTGAGGTCGAATTAAAATATTCGATAAGTCTTATATCTTGAATAACTGGATTTTACTTACCTTCCCTTTACCTATTATTTCTTTTTTAATATATTCACTGAATAGAACATGGAAATAAGCTTAGATCTTATGAATAATCGATGGACTACAGAAATATCTTTGAGATGGGTACAAATTTGTTCCAGATTCCATTTAATGATGTTACATGTAATTTTGTTTTATTAAGATTTCGTATAAACACAGTTTAGGTATTTTATAGAATATGTATCTCTGGTTTGTATTATAAGTCTTTTAATCATTTATTGTTTAAATATTAAATTCAAATAAAATTATGAAGATTTGAAGATAAATTTTAATCTGAGTTTTAATTTTTATATTTTGTCTTTGTACTCATAAATGTAATTTCCGGGAAATTAATTTATTTTTTGTATTATTATCACATACCAAACCGTCTATAGAGTGAAAAACCTTGAATTAATATATATAAATAATAATTGTTCAATTTAAATAATTAGAATTATCTTAGAATATCCGTTATTGCAGCCGTAACTGCTTTGCGTAATCGAGAGCATTCTTCCAAAAGAATATGTAATAATATAGGGTTTGACATTTTAAACCAAATGTTAGAAAAAGATTTTTTTATACATAGTTATATATATACTTCAGAAACTTTTTTTCAGGTCACGGATTCAGTCTTTTTGCATGTTAAGACATGTGCTAGGAAAACAAACTTAATAATACTACATTGAAGGTAATACGCCTTTAAAAATGCTTGAAATTAACATTAGATAAATTTTTAAGAATGAAAGTTAAATAAATTTTAACCAACGTATGATATGCTGATAGACTTACATAATTGGTTGTTTTTTATGAAATTTCTAAATAACTCTCTAGTAATCCAGGAAATCAAATGGATAAGTCACTTCCCTTACAAACCACTCTGATATGTTCTTAGGAATGAAAATATAAAAAAAAATGTAATCTCACTGCAAAATATCTAAGTTTAAATATACTGCGAAATCAAGCTAATTTAACAGTTTCAACCCTGTGTCAATCCAAGAAAGAAAACGAATAATCAAACCGATTTAATAAATAAATATTAAAATAAAAAAATCCTAAAAACCTGACAAGAAGTGTTGTATTATTCGTTTAACCAACTCATGCAAGAAGTGACCTCGAGATAAAAGGAACTAGGTAAATTTGAATTTCCGCCAGAAAAAGGAAACGTTTATTAATAAATAAAAAAACAATATATGATTGAAATGACTAAACTCAACTTTTATGTTAGTTACAAATATCTAAAAGGACCATTACTACCTCGAGTAATGACCTACTGAAGCTTATCTATCGGATCAAACTGGATTAGATGGTGTTAATCGGTAATTTCCTTGCATCTAAATACTAATAGCCTTTTAAATCATGTTCATCAGTTGAATTAATATTTAAATATTTCGATATGTGATTATCGGGTACTACCTTTTAATAATCATGTCCAAATATATGTCATGTTTGATCCATATTTGTCCCCGGTCGGAGTAGAATCAACCTATAATAATCCAATTTTCTGAGGATAAAAATATCTAAGCCAACAATTTATTAAAAAAAAGCCATCTAATATTAATAATTTGTTAATAAAAGTTTTTTGTTTTGCATATCGGGAAGTTATAAGTCATATTTTTAATTTCTCGTTTAAAAATTTCTTCAGTAAGTTTTCCGAGTCAAATAAAATTAATTCTGTTTAGAACGAAAAGATTTTTTAGCACACTAAATAAGATTATATAATCAAAATTATTTTAAACAAATATTTAATAAATTTTATTAATAATTGGTTTTAGAATTGAAAACATTTTCGAAGCCTTAAAAAGCCTGTGATTAACTTATTAGTCAAAATATTAATGAAATCAATTTTAGTTAAAAAGTTACAACTGGATTAATTACAAATAATTTATTTTTCCAAACTCCTGAGTGAAAAGATATTTAACCAAATTTCTGCACAGTATTTATTGTTAAGAAAAAGTTATTATAAAGAAATATCAATTTGAATTAACTTATGACATGTTTTTGAAATTTTTAAACTATTTCTTAAAACAAGTAAAACTTTAGATAAAAATAAAAATCATTAAGAAGAAGGTTAACCGTATGAATAAAACGTTTAATAAGATATATAAGAAATAAATTAAAATGATGGAAATAAAAATTAATTAGGAAAGAATCTGTCCGTATCTGGACCAAAACAAGGATAACTTAGACTATTCAAATATAAATTCAACATAAAAAAATAATACTTTCATTTAAAATTCTAAGTAAAAGTTAAAAAATATATTTATTTATTCAAAAAGAATCTTTATATTATGTATGTGCTCAAAAAGCAATGAAAGTACTAATAATTTTTTAAACTCTCAATACGGCTGATATTGCAATAACAAATATTAATTAGTCTATATCTGAATTGATCTTTCACTTGAAAATTAGATCATAAATTTTATGTACATTAAACATAATTACAAAACATCGAATGGAAGTGTTTGCAAGTATAGATACATGACTTAAAAAAATGATTTTTTTTAATTTCACATTTATTTTTGTATAAGAATAAAAAAAAGATTTTTTCTTTATAAAAAATCAACCATAATTTTAAAATCGTCTGTCTCTTGATATTATAACATTTATCTTGTAATGAAACCTTAAATCTTAATTTTTATCCAATTTAGAGTAGCCACGAAGCACAAATAATCTGGCATTATCCAATCAGAATTTGGATATTTTTAATCTTATCAGATCTTTTCAGTTACTGAATGGCTAAAATTAAGTTAATAAAATATATTATCAAATTCAGTTTCATAACATATGTTGCATATGGAATGTTAGGAAATTATGTTTAAACCTAAGCATGAATAATTTTTACTCTAGTTAAAATGATATCTATGCTATCCTCGTTAAAATATCTTTGTTTTGAGGTATTCCGTAAGATTAAACTCGTTATACGAAGAGTACATTCAAAAATATTCTACTAATTCCGCTTTGACCTCGTCCTCTTAAATTTGTTTTTGATTTGCGCGTTCGTATAGTGATTTCCATAAAATTTATAGAAATAAAACAGTTTAAAGGTAATATATTTGAAAAAGTTAATAATTGATATACATATATATATATATATATATATATATAACATATACTGTTATATTCTAGTCATATATCATGTTAATTATTTTTTCTTTCCCAAACCTGATTCCAGCAAGAGATCCACACAAACTACCGGGCCTTTTTGAGGATCTGCCAGACCTAATTTAACAGTAGCCTCTGTAAATTAAACAAAAATTGCATAAATACCAATTCCACTCATAAGAAAATAGGGTACCTCATATTGTAATTTTACCAAAGATAGTTCTCCGGCTTTAACTGGACATAATAAATAGTTTCCACAAGCTTCCGGGTAAATATTTGGTAGAGGATACTCCTCCTCATTAAATTCAAGTTTTGCAATTGTTTCAAGGTAATTGTATGATGACTGACTAACAAATGACAAGGAAATGTTTAATGTTGTGCCAGCTTGAATAACACATGGTTCCACGGAACAGCCATTAAAATCAAAGTGAGTCACTTGAGCAGGTAAATCTAATTTCCTAAAAATAAATTATGAATCTCTTACCATCATCACAGGAATGGACCGGTGTGCACAATATACCTCTCGAATATGAAATTAATGCACAAAATAATAGTAAATTTACAAACACCATACTCACCTACTTTGGCTGATTTTACTAATTCTACACAAAATAAATATTCCTTAAATCCAATTTTTATAAATGTAATTGGATATTGGTACATAATTCAAACAATATGTATATTCCAGTAAGGCCATTTATTAAACGGTATTTTAAATTAATGAGATTAATTTTTCCATATATAGATTACAGGTTCATAACGATTAATTATTGTTTAAAAATCCCTTAAAAAGTTTTAAACATTAGTATACTAATCTAATCCAATTACTATAATATTTTCTGAAAGCATGAAAGTATTAGGGTTAGATCCATCTTATAACGTGGTTTATAAAGAAACCAAATATCAATACTTTTTAGCTTAAAATATAGAAAATAAATAATTTTTTAATAGTGCTGATATACTTATAAATACCTTTACTAAAAATTTAATTTATTAAATGGGAGAATTTTTTGTATAAAATTCTTAATTAAAGACCAAGAACCTTGTTCTTTATTTGCTGACATACAGTTAATAATACCTAATATATGAGGATAATGTATTAATTGATAATTCAAGAAATTCAATGTTAATTGAAGTAATTCGATTAGTTGAAAGAAAGTTATTCTTAATTTTGTAAGAATTTTTTATTTATATTTTTCATTTTTGCACACTCTGATTTTAATACTCTCAAATTGTAGCCATAAAAGTTTTCTTTTTTAATTAATTCATGAGTTTAGAAGTTCGTGAATTGTTGGTTCAAACTTTTATAAAAATTTCGGTGATTGATTTGTGCATATGGAATAAAATATGACTAAAAAGTTATTTATTAAATTTTTATGAGAAAAAATTTCGGTATTGGAGCTCTATCTTTCATGCCACGTTAAATTATAGCTGGATAATGGAAAATATTATTAAAATATTTTTTCGTTTCGACACCAAAAACAGGTTTATGCATAAAAATTAGCTAATATTTTAGGTTAATACAGGTTAATTGCCTGTCTATAGTTTATAGTAAGTACATTTTTTAAATAAATAAAGCCACTATTAACAAAATATTAAATCTTTATTTTAAACATTTTTATATAAAATTAATTTGCCTTAATTGTTTCAAATTGAAATAATTTTAAAGTTTTGAATTATATTTAAGCTAATTATTCTTAATAACAACTGAAAAATTTAAATATTAAAAGTATAGGGGATGAGATTAAAATATTTAAAATAAATTTCTTCAAAGATTTTTACACAAAAATGACAGAATGATACAGCCTTTAATAATTTTATTAAAGATTGAAAATATTCCAGGCATATAAATAAATTTTAACGGAAAATTATGTATTAATTTATACCTCTTAGATTATCTTAATAGAATGGTGTCATACATGTGACAAATAATATAGAAAAATATTTTAGCAACCTATCAGCAATTTCAGAATATAATAATTTAAGAATGATTATTTTTTATTTTCTTTATAAAATGACATTAGTATGTATTATTCTTTTTTAAATGAAGATATCCAGGAAAAAATTTTAATATTTATTGCGTGAAGCTTGAATAACTTTCAATTGAAAATTTTTTTATCGAGCTCTTCAGATAATCAAACGCGTATAGTCCAGTGGAATTTATTCGGAGTAGTCAACGAAATTCTCTACTATGATATGATTACTTTTATTATTACGGAGAAAAAAATTGAGGCATAAAGACAATATACAATTAAATCAATTTTAAAATGAAAACTTGTCATATTCGAAGTCATGTTATAGATGCTTTATTTTAAATTGCTATAGGAGAACCTAGCAATCTTCATGTTTTGGAGAAATAAATTCTGGGAATGCTTAAATAAGATGAAATCTTTTCTAATAATTAGTGAAATTGTGAGTTCAATGGGTAAAGCAACAAAAGGCCAATTCCTACTATTAGGAATATTGCTAGGAGCATACAGATAACTAGAAGTCTCATGCTACAAAACAGTACTACAATCTCTGATGTGCAAGAATATGTATTTCCCAAAAATTGAAAGAAAACTTTTAACAGTGAAAAATTCCGTCAGTTTATAACTCCGACAAAAATAGAGCAAAACTTATTTTTGAAACAGATTATTATATAAATTGTCCTATAAGATCTAATAAGTGGTTTAAGCAATAGAACGTTAGAAATCTTTCGGATTAATTTCAAACAGCAATACACAGATCATTGGTTGCATAAAGGTTCCTATAATCCTTTATTGCTCGGCAAGACGGCATAGGATTATGACAAACTCTTTCAATATTTAAGGATAACATTTCATCCGCTTTGACCGCAAACAATTATGTTAGAATTTGAAACCACGCCTATGAGCGTTATACCGAATACTTTTCCCAGAGCAAACATGAGAGGCTTTGTTCCATCTTGCAAGTTGTAATTAGACAAAAATATTAAGTATCAACGAAATGCTAACTAGGTAGTTAGCTGAAGCAAAATTAAAACATCTTTCTCTTGTTAATTGATCTTGCATTCACTTCGCTTTTCGGTGTAGTTACCAGCTTTAAGTTTGATCTTTTTTCGTCAAAATTTTGGGTACTACCCCTTCCCTTCTTTACTTTAATAAAAATTATATTGATGGGTAAAACGTATCTCCGTGTAGTAGAAATCTAATTTTTCTAGTGAGGAAATTGAACCAACATAATGCGATACAAGGAAAGAGTATCCGAACAAAAAAAATGATATTGAAGACTTGAATAATAGTTTCTTAATTTTGGTTAACTGTTATCATGAAAATATATTTATTTTACTACAAAAGTACAACTGGAATAAGCAATGAAAGAATTAAAAATTTTGCAGATTAATAATGTTAAACGCATTATTCAACAATGAAGAACGTGTAGAGATTTTTATCAAAGACTGAGAATTATAGGTGAAAACTACGAAACGAAGAAAATTTCTGATGATTTAAAAAATATTTGCATATTATTAACTATTGATTACTGAATAACTTATTACATACTATTTTATATCCTTATAATATTTATTAGAATCAAAAATATACTGAATGAAAATGCTTGTGTTTATTTTCTTGTTTATTGAAGAGTTTGATTAGAAAAACTGTATTAATAGGAAACATCTCTCAAAATAACTTAATTATATAAGGAAAGTTGTTATGTTCGTTAGTTATGTATATAAATTTTAAGAGTCCAATAATAATAATCATTTCATATTGGTACGAATTAATTTATTAATTGCAAAATCCAAATGACACAGTTGAATATCGAAACGTGTTAACACATACTCAAAGTAGAAAAAAGGTTAGTAAAAATTTATTTTTCCAAGATTCTAAACATCCCTTACATGGGCCATAGTATTTATATCAAATTATGGAAAATTTTCACTACAAATGTGGTAACATAGGTTTGAATATTTATTCAAACTTATTAAAAAAAAATGTGCTAAGCATCATAAATTTACAAAATCATAAATAATCTGAATCCATATGTTAGTACATCACCTTTGACCATGAAAAATTTTAAAAATAATCTAAGGTAGATTTAAAATACAAAATTAGGACGCAATCTATAGGCACCTCAATCTTACGAATCTGTGATATAATTACTTGTTGGCAATCCAAGTTAATTTATTGAACGGTACTAGACTTCAATAATGTATTAAGGATAAGGATTATTTAAATTTATTAAATGTATATTTTTTTTATTTAATATAATTTTCATAATAATATCCATAAAACAAACAAATAAACCGCTTAAAAATCCTCCCTATATATTTTTATTTCGAATTTTATCTTAACAATTGGGAAAATAAATTATAAGCAAAATTTAATTAACATAACAAAAGAATAATTTATCATTAAAATGTGTTTTCTTTTCATTATGAAGGACTTGCAGTGGAAACTGTTTTTATTAAACATTCTTTAAAAAAATTATTTTTTAGACCTTTTAATACATTTTTGCCAGTAAACAATAAATGCCTATGAAGATTAAAAATTCTTTTCGGGGTCTCCATGGGGTATATCCAGCTATATATTGAAACCTTAAGAATATCATATTTCTAAATATACAATATTCAAAATTAAGCAAATGTACCCATTACTTGACACTATTCACATTATACTTAAATATATTAAGATTTTTTATATTCTTCAATTTCTATGAGATAATGTAATTAAAAATTTCCATACTGAAAATAAATTTAAAGAAATATTTTATATGATTTTAGTTAATAACTAGTTATTTTTTTATAAAAAAATGACCAAAAATGTAAAACCTACTTTTCTCTAAATATTAAAATTATATATATATATTTTATAATATTTTAATAATTTTCAACTTTTTAAAATAAAAATTTCTTGCAAAATATATTTAAAGGTATTGTGAATTTATATTTTGTGATCTTTATAAAATTATGATTCCTCTGAAATACAGGCTCAATATTGAATTTTTTAATTGGTTTAAGTAAAATATTTTGTTTATATCTGTTAATTAAATATATTAATTCTTGTTAAAAATTAAGCTTTTATATATGGACACAAAAATTAATATAAAATGTTAAAATGATTTCACGCTTTAGTGACTGTTGCTATGACTTTAAATGTAAAGTCAATAAAAAAAAGTATCAGACGAAGTTTGAATATATTGACTGTAACGAACCGTTTTTTCAAAGTTTTCATCTCTGATCAGATTAATATAGATTATAAAAGCTTTAAAAAGGTATCTTTTATTAAAAAATATGTTTTTGTAATTTATTTTAAATTTATATCATTACTACTAAATACTAATAAAGTTTAATAAAAACATCTAGCTTTAGCAAATAGGTAGTTGTTTTTATGTCGTCTCCCATATTAAAAATTCTAAGCATACAAGATTATTGTTAACCATAAAAAGAGATAAAAAATGTTAAACTCTTACTAATTAAGCCATTACTGACACTATTTTATTGAGTTTAATATGATTTTATAGTGAAGGACCAATTACCCATTTGAAATTTCTTTAATAAATCACTCATGGTGCTCATTAATTAGAAAAAATTTAACTGGTAATTAAATCAACTAAAGTTTTCGCTAGATCCTGAGTAGTCAAAAAGTTTTAGTTTTATTAATAAATTATTTTTTTGTCATCTTTAAAAATTGTTTGAAACAGTAACTATGAATAATTTGAAAAAATAGAGTCAAACCATCGTGACAGACTGGTAAACAATGTAAAAAATATAGTGTTAGGTTTTAAAGCTGTTTTAAATTTTAAAGAACTGTTCATTATGAATGTAAACTATAAAATTCTTAAATTATAGCCACAGCAAAAGGGATAACTTGGTATTTCTGATGTTTGATTAATATACACAATCATTTTTCTTAGCATAAAAGTAATTATGAACAATTGGAGTAATAAACCTTTTTATATTTAGATAAATCCTACTAAACATTTTTTTCCATTAGATTCGTAGATTTTTTAGCAATACGTGTGATGTAAATTTGCTATTACATAATAATCGTTCATCCGACATCGTTTGAACATCTCTATTCTCGGAGTCATCACTGTTTTAGATGAATAGTATCGGGTAGTTTAATATTAAGATAATCTAGAAGGAATTAAAATTATGAGATGTTATATAGGTCAAAAGAAATTATTCATAGTAAATTATCTCTGTGTTGGCGTGTTACTTATTAATAAAAATTTGAAGGAGTTTCATCTGTAAAAATATTGAATAAATTAATTAAATTTTCTGAAAGAATTTTTTTTATAATAAGCGTTTTATGTTAGTTTTTGAATTGTAGCCTTACTTTTTTAAGGTATACATATTTTTCTTTCAGGCCGTTAACTCAAACTATTCTAAATTCCACAAAACTATAGGCAATTATCTGAAAAATTTCTTTAGATCTTTCTTTAAATATATGTAAAAAATATTCACTTATCTGAAATAACGCTTTCTGGAAAAATGTATGTGTAGGATAGTTACTAGTTAGTAATCGTGTAGGATCGGTAGGATTTAGAGATTTTAGTCACATTTACATCTGGCAGCAGAGGATGAGTGCAAGTTACTTTTCTGTTGTTAGACCATTTGTTGGTGGAGATTTCGACTCACGGGTTAAGAAATTTGAAATTATATTAGTCGCAAATGGCACACTGAAGGATGAAGCTCGTGCGAAAGTACTTCCAGTTGTTTTAGACGGTGAAGCTCTTAGCGCATTTCTATCATTACGGGAAGATGTGAGGTTGAGCTATGAGACGTCTGTAAGCTGTTTGAAGTCAAAATTTTTGGAAAATCCGTTGGTATTACAAAGAAAATTGGAAACTCTGGAAATAGGTCTGAACGACACTTTTGATGGTTTCGCTTATACGACCAAGTCCTTAGTTGATATTGTGTAGAAGTCGTTTCCATCAGAATATCGGAAAGTTTTGGATACAGAAGCTAACTGGAAAAATGCCTTATCCATGGTTCTATATTCATATAACACATCGAAACACTCTTCGATTAACATGTCACCATTTGAAGTCATGTTTGGTTGTTCTCATCCTAATCTTTTCTTTGAGAGAGAGATAAATTCTGGCTCGATAATATTAATGGTGAAGTGGTCAAGTCGCTATCTAATCAAAAAAATATTGTGACGATTACCTTGTAAAACGATCATATAGTTTTGAAAAGAAATAAAACGTCTTCCAAAAAATTCCCCGAAAACGCAAGATTAGTAGATGCTGGCAAAGTGGTTGGTGCATTAAAAAATTGCTTGACAAAACTGTTATTATTGGAAATGACTTAGGCGTGGAAAAAATAGTGTCTAAAGATCAGCTGAAGCCAGACAACAGTTGTAGTAAATATTATTTATGCAAGATGTAACAAATATCATGACAAAACTATTCAAGTAGAGGATGGTGGTCGATTGAATGAGATGAGCACTGTAAGAGAACGAAAAATACCAAAAAAATAAAGATTACATTGTCGAATTACCATATCATAGGGGAAGGGATGTAGGATAGTTAGTAATTAGTAATCGTGTAGGGTCGGTAGGAGTTAAAGTTTTTAGTCACTTTTACATATGCATCGATTGTCCCAGATATTCGACGATCCTGCGGGTTAAGAGGTTTGAAAAATTAGATTACCCAACTGTAAGAGTAGATTTTTTGAATGTATTATATTGATAATTATGTAACCTTGATATATTTAATGATATATATTTTTGAAGAAATTTTATTTATTTTTGTTTTGTATTAGGAATTTAATGAATTTATTCAAATTAAGGATCATTAAAAAATTCGTTTTTTTCTTCAAATAACATAAGGAAAAATTGAACTTTAATTTTTTCAAAGATATAAAGTGAAAACCTGTTGAACTGATATGAGATAAACTTGAATTGCCAAATATTTTTTAAAATTTCAACAATTCCCTTTTTTGTGCACAGATAAAAGCAAACACCTGTTCTTTTTATTTTTAAATAAATTATGAATTTCCCAAGATTTGTTCAATATTAGCATTGACCATACATTCTAAATAATTTGTTTTAATTAATCCAGTTTTCAAGAGCCAAGTTTCTTAAGATGAATAAGCATTTATACAGTATTTTCTTGGACAAAGTTTTTGTAACATTTTTTCCACGAAGAAATATTTGCATAAATCTATTCCATTTTATTCAAATTTTTCTAAACTTTCAAATTTATTTTACGACTTGTAGCATGTATTTTAATGGTACCCTTTAAATTTCTAAATAAATTAGTTTAAATTATTTTCATTCCGCCTCTCCTTTTACATTTGGAAAATTTTTGAAAAAATTTTTCAGTATATAATATTTTGTTGTAGTTTTTACGAAAAAGATCTATCCTTTCAAGCACTTAACTAATCATTTAAACCTTTTATTTTGAATGGATTTTTTCTACCAAAAAATTTTATATTGGAAGAAAAAGTGCTATTTTTTATTTATTTAAATATAATAATATAATTTAAAATTTATAACGAGTTACAAGACAAGAAGAAAAGTAAAATACCCTTTAACTCTCCTATTCAAATTTGTATTTGCATCAATTCCGTAATTTAATTATTAGGCCGCCGTTTTGTTAAATATTAGTGTAAATCTGAAATATATATTAAAATTTTCCAATAATAATACCAGATCTAATGAATTTTTACACTATATCCATACAATATTTTATAGAAGTGTAAAAAAATATTTTTACACTTCAAAGCTGTTAAGAAATTCATTAACATTGTTTGTTCAGGATTATGGAATTTTATTCTAACGCGGAAAAACCTCTCAAGAACTACTGACTTTGGAGCACTTACAGACAAAGTTATGACAAACAAAAAAATTTCATAGTTTCCTGCAATTTCTGTAAATGTTACAATTTTGGGATCTAATGAACTTTCCAGGATTAAAGTCTTCGCTAGAATTAAATTAAAAAGCTGTATATCTAAATTGTTAATCAGATCCACTAATTTTGAAGACGACTGGATATCTAATTTAGATTTTATAACAAAGATAACCTCAAAGTTATGAAGATTTTGATACCTCTAAGATATTCTACGTTCATATCTTTTTGCAATTTTGGAAAATCCTAGTTGACCGTTTCTTTCATTAATCATTTATTGTTATTCCACATGGACATCTTTCCGGCTTCTTAAAGATGTTATCCTACCATAGGAATCCGTAATTAACTCACCAAAAGCTAAACTTAACCATGAATAGGACATGGCATGGCTAATTTTACTTGGTTAAGCACTAGTGTAAGGGCTTAAATTTATAAAATTCTGCTCTTAAAGCGCTCTGAAAAATAAAAACCTAAAAGAAAATTTTCTAAATTTTAATTATCCCTCGTGATGAAAGTCTTTTTAAAATTATAAAAAGTTAATGCAAAACAATTCCTCCTATGTTTATCAGTTAAAATATTTATCATTTTAAATAGCATGAAAATTATTGATAATTAAATTTGTATTAATTATTTAAGTAAAAACCTGTTAATTCCTCAAGTTCCAAAATTTAATGCACTATACATTATTTAAAATTATATTTTGAGCTAATCTTATTTAGCAGCCTATTAAACTATTAACGATTAGAATTTTCCAAACATTTTTTCATGGAATTTTATATCTGTGTGTGTAAGTTCCAGTAAGTCGAAAGAACCTTTTCTTAGGAAATTTTATTTTAACTGTTTTTCATACCTGAATATGTTGAAAATTCACTTGATATAAAAAGCATTACCTTAAACTGACGTAAAATGTAGTTGAACTGATATCACTGTTATATCTTGATCGATTTTTGTTAGACTAAATAATTTAGAAAATAAACATTCGGCTAGGGCAGCAATATATTGTTTGTGTGCTTTGATTACTTGCTTGGCCTAGCACTAATTGGATGTAGATATTACCTTAATTTTGTTAAGGTTTCTGAAAAATAAAAATTGAATAAAGCTCAGGTATTTTTAGTTAGACTCAGCATTATCGGGACTTAAAATTTACCATACATCATGTATGTGTGACTGAAATTAATGATTTTCTAGAATTTACATATATTCATCTTATTAGGATTATAAGGTTTTTTTAATAATGTACCTTATTAACAAGTGTTAACAAGGTTTATATACGCACGTAGGTTATATATCCGAGATAATTCACACATGATCCATCTGCAATTAATTACCAAACTTTGAAGTTGTATATTTTTCTGATAATTTTTCTTACGTATGAGAATATTTTTCCAAACAATTTTATAATGTCAATAGCAGACATATGCATTGTTTTATATTTTTTGGCATTGAACGAAAGCACAAAATTTAATCATTATTTTGATTTTTTTTAAGATAAATTAAAATTTAATTAATCACATTTAGACGAAAAAATAACGTATAATTTTTAATTAGTGTAAGGTTAGTTTCCAAATTCGGATTAACCTTTATTGCACAATAATTTGTAAATTATTTTAAAAAATATTTTCATATTTACTTTTAACCAAGGGAAGTAACTAAAAAGTCTCCCAAAATTTTACAACTTATTTTTCTATAATTATATTTATTTCCAGTCAGATCTATTCAGGATAAATTATGCATTATATATTCTTTTAAGGTTATTTATTTCAACCAAATTAACAAGACTTCTCATCCCTATCCTATCTTACTAGATAAATACTATATTTTTTTATATAATTTTTTCATAATATGCAGTCTTTAAAAACAAATAAAAAGGTAAGGATATATATTTCTGTTACCATCCTTATTCCTAAAGATACAAATGTAGATAATTTCTGGTGTCAATTGCCACCTTAATTTGAATCAGATAATTTTATCAGTTGTGTAAAATATTATTGATATATTCTTTAAATTTAGTAAGTTAAAATTGAGAATATATCCTTTCACTTAGTTGGTCATCAAATATAACATCCCTAAAAATATTTGATCAACTCTTTTTCCTATTAATAGAAAGAATTGCCGAACGTTAACTTTTGTATGATATATCAAATGAACATATTATTTATATGTTGATGAGTTCATGGAAAAGTAAAAATATAATACAATACTGTAGCGTAAATTTCTAAACAAATTATATCAGTATATTCGTTAATCATTGGTAATCTAGTGGTAGATCAAAGTCTTCGGAATTTCTAAATCGAGTGATAGACTCTTATAAAGAAATATGGTTTTTTAAATAAACATAATTAAATTTTAATAGTAAATTGTTCCGACTCTAAAATATTGTTTTATCACTGATAAATTGATTAATATATCTAAAATTTGAATCAATGTGAATAGCTGTAAATCAATTTTTTAGGGAAAAGTAAACTTGCTAACAAATTTTTTTGGATTTTTTTTCAATTTTTGCATCTTTATAAATTCTTATCTGACTAATCTTTAATTGTAAATACATATATTTAACTATAGTATTTAACTATTATAGTTTTAAAAAAATATTTTCATTTCTATCTAACGTTGAAGAACTATTGATAAACTAATGTATTTAAATAAGGGGAATATTATTGAAAAAATTGAAAATTATCTGAAATCTTTAAGTCTAACATTACTAATGCCTGGAGCATTATTTCCTAGACTAAATTTAATAAATAAAAGTATTTCCTTTAATATTACTCGGTAAGAATCTCGAATTACTTCGCTCTAAATTTGATAATTTACTGCTATTAAAGATTTCCACTGATTTTTGCTCTTCTGAAGAGAATTATTAAAATTTTCATTAAGCTTAACAGTATTTCATCGTAGTAAATTTGCCAAAAATGTCTTCATCTAGAAATGAAGGAGGCAGTATGATGAAAATTAAATAAATGGAATGTTTTGAAAAAAAAATTATCAATAAATTAGCTTCTTAAATCACTCAGAAAACCCCATTTAATTTAAAATTTTGCAAAGCAGCTATAAAATTGTTTTGGTCAAAAATACACATACTCAAACACCTTATAAAGGTTATAAAAACTTTTTTTATAAACTTTGCTACAAGAAAAGATTTGATTATTAAAACCACTAAATTTTGTTCTCAAAAATCTAAAAAAGTATTTATTAAAATGAATTTGTTAAAAGTATTTTTTGCCATCCATTTAGCTGGGAATTGTAAATAGGTTAAAAAATGAAAATAAATGTCTTTAAAAATATTAGAAGCACATAAAAAGTTAAAAATGATTAAATAAATCGAAAATTAATCAATTTTTTAACCATTTCTAGTGTGATGCGCCTAAAAATTTACTTTAATAACCTAATATTTACTTTTTAATGTTGGTATTACGCTTTAATTTATTGTTAGAAATGATATTAATCGAAATATAATAGTTCTTTGCAAGTCTTTAGGGGTACAATGCAAAAATAACCAATTATTAATGAAATAAATGATGTTTGCAGTGATTATTATATTAATAATACATGTTTTGATATCACAAAACTTATTGATTTTTTTTAAAAAAATTAAAATTTTCTTTTCCATTATGTTCATAAAAATTTTAAATAACGTAATTAGTTTTATAAAGTAAAAACAGAGATTAAAATTTATTTTTTTAGCGTAAATATTCTTTTGAAAAATTAATATAAGTGATAGAATTAACCAATCTGGCCAGTTGAGTACGTTAAAATATCCCATCTGAAGTGGCAGTTAATCCTTTCGTATTATGTTTCATATTATTGTCTCTTACATTAAGCGAATAATAGCTATAATAAATTTGGAAGAAAAAATAAATTAGCTGCAGTTATAGAAACCCTTTATGACTGCAATTTATTGAAATCAGTATACAGGTCGTTAATTCATTAGAACATAAAACCCCATGAATGAAATACAACAGTTAATTATTTTACACAAAGAATTAATATTATTTCTCTTATTGTAAGAAATTCATTTTCTATCTTCAGGTTCCGTAGTAAACAATAATACACATTTTTTTGACATGCTAACAGGTCCGTGCTATGATCCCGTAACATTAATTGTATTTACAATACATAAGGCCATTTGCTTAAAAAAGAATCTAATTTATCACATACTTAGAATTAAAATGTGTTCATGGATAAATTAGAAAATATTTTTTATATGATTTGAAAAGTCAACATCTATAAAATAGAAGAGTTGTAGGTTTGTATATTTGTATCAACTAATATTTGCAATATCCTGAATCTTTTACACTTTTTCTCAACCATAAGCTTCCTATTTTTTGTACATCAAAATTCAGAATACATTAAATTTTTTATTCTTAATACCAATATACGCATATATACATTACATGTGGTATATCTGTACTATACTAGCTTTTATCAGTATATTTTGCAAATTTAGGATCATCAGAAATTATTACGTTTCTTTTATACTTATGAATCTATGAATAATAAAAATATTATTTTAATTGCAAGACAAAATCAGGGAACCATATTTGATAAAAGGAAAAATGGAAGGTGATCAAACATTCCATCAGGCTTCTATCTAACTTAATAATACTAATGAAATATGGCAGTTATTTTATTCATACATTGGTATTAAATAAAAAAATATGAATTTGTTAATTCAACTCAACGTTGATGTTGCAAATTTTTCGATCAAAATTATCTGGCCATAATTTCAATGTTTTGCTTTAAATGAGAAAATCAGCAGCCAATGCACATGTATATTTATTGACCGAATATAAGGAAATTACGAAATAATTTATATATCATATTTCAAATACACAATAATCCAGGTTTCATGATTAGATGGTTCAGATAATAATTTCGGACCGTAATGCTTATATTTAAAAATACAGTCCAAACATCGATATAAAACGCTAGTTGAGGTTCAAAAAATTCGACCGCGTTGTATCTGATTGAACCTAATACAGATTTGATTTGTCAATTTTTAGTCAAATTTGACTTAAATTTTTAAATACATAGATTTTTTTGGGTCCAAGACCATATCGCGCTTTATCGATGCGTCTTATATAAATGCTTACCTGTATCTGGAACACGTTAACTCAGATAGCAAAAGTAGTTGTAAAATCTATGGTTAATCATGAAATACTAGATTCCTGGATGAAAATTTAGTTGTTGTTGACTTTTTAAATTAGAATGCTATATTAAAAAATTTTCTGATACAAGCTTTTCCTTTGTATTCTTAATATCTCTAAATCTCATAAATTTGACCAATATAAGAATTTGGAGGATACCACAGAATAGAGCGTTTCTAAAATTTTTTTATAATTAAAATCTATATTTTCTTGTAAGAGACCTTTCATAATTACTGGTTCTTGTTCTTTTGTTTTTCCAATTTATAAATTATATTTTTTATTTAAAAAAATCTGTCAATTATTTGATATTATTTTGAATATTCTTGATTTACAGCCTTATCCGAGAATCTAAACTTCCCCAAAATTGAAACTCTGTTGTTATATATACATACATAATATTTGTGCAATTTTATATAGTTTTTCCAAATAAAAACGGAATGAATTTTAAAATTTCTGATTTTTATACTTTTAAAGATACTGAAATCTTTTTTTCATTTATAAACCTTAGTTTCGGAAACATTTTTATTCAATCTTGCTTAACATAAGGTCTAATTTTTAAATCAAAATCAATGACACTTTTTACTTAATGAGATTAGGGACCGAAAGAAATCATCGTATGAAACTACTTGTTAAAAATATAAGGCCCACTTTCTATCCCTTAAAAAGGACATTGATAGCCTCATGTTTTTCAGGTTTTTGTTACCTAAACATGAATTAAATCATTGATATTACACATATTATAGTCAAAAATGTTCAAAACGATTTACTTAATTTTATTTACCGGCAAATATTTAATAAGATCTATCTAGAAGTATCTTTTCTTTAATGTATGTCACTGATATCATTTGTAATTGAGCTGGTTATTTGAAATAGACACTATCTGAAATATAATTGTTTTATAAGTCAGGACTGTTGAAAATTATACTTTTGTAGTAGAATAAATATTTTCACCCCAACTATTTATATTTTAACAGCTCTAAATTCCTCAAATTTAGTGTAACAAAATAAAATTCCAACCATTTATATTTAAAATATAAACACGAATATAATTTACTTTTATGGAGTTATTTAGTATTTAATAAATTTATCCTGGTAAAAAAATTTTATTTTTACTAATCTTTTGTCATGATATCCCTCTTCATTGAAATGAGATAGCAAGAACGATTGGATTAATTTTTTTTATCTGTAACTACTATAAAATTAGAGTTGTTTTACATTCTATTCCAACGAGAAATGCAATCGTTAGTAATTTGCGACTATAATTATTTTAATAAAAGGAATTTAAAGATATGTATTCAAATGTTAGTAAAAAATAAAAAAAAATTGTGTGTTTCAAGCCTAGTTGTTATTTTTATCAAAATTTTCAATAGAAGGCGTTATATATTATCTCAGATCTTCTTCCTATCAATTTTTAAATTATTTTTTTATTGGTATTATTAATACAATTAATCTTATGTGACCCTTTTTTTCTCAAAATTTAGCATCAAAGTTGGTAAATTTACTATATATAAATTAATAAAAATAAATTTTTTCTTTTACTGAATATTTTTATAAGCGATATAAGTATAATACATAATAATTGTAATTAAAATTGTTTTATAATTCTTGGTATGAGTAAAATTTTTTAGATATGAAATTCAGAGAGGCTATTAAGATTATCTTATTACGGAAGCAAATTTTTAAGAATAATTTTTTTTGTAATCGTAGAATACATATTTTAAATTAATCCTATATTTTAAAGCTAGGATTATTAGGAAAAAGTATTTTAAAATTTTTTGCGCTTCTTCTTACCTATTATTGGAATAAAGATGCATTTATATAGCCCAAACGTAAGTAGTATATCATTTGATATGTGAGAAAATTTTCTAAATCTAATCTATAATATTTTAGAAAGAAATAATATATAATTAGATTAAACAGAAAGGTAGAAGCATTTCCAGGTCTGGCGGCGGTATTAGCAATGATAGCGGTGAAAATATTGTCATAGATGTTGATCCTGAAAAAAATACAGTTGATATGACAGAAGCTTTTTTATTTTCATTCCTCTGCGAGTTTTTAAGCAATGATATTAAAAACGATAAATATAAATATCATAAATCGTTTTCATCAAAATCTAAAACTATGTACTATTGCTGGAAGAGGGTTAGTAGATTTGTTCCAACAGAAAATGATGCAGAATCATTTCTACCGTTACTCAGTAAGAAAGTTCGTACCAGGCGATTTATTTCTATTGAATTATTAAAAAGTTTAAAACAGGGATTCGCTAACGTTAATAAAATTATTTCAGAATTTAATGGAGATCTTATAAAAACTATAAGAGAGCATATGGAATTTAAAAAGAACCGTTTAGGAATAATGGATTCCGCATGTACATCAATCGATAAAATTATTTCACACATCAAACAATTTGAAGACGATAAGACAGTTTTCTCAAATGATTTGTTTACTACGGAAAAGAAATTTCATTCAATTTACGAATATCTTAGTAAAAAACTACTTATTATTGCCCAGTTTCATCGAGAGTTAGTGGAAGATTCAACATTCGAAATGAGTAAAAAGGTAACAGACAAGAAGAAGGAGGTATAATTAAATATATTTTCGAAATATTACTCTAGATATGTGGAATCATATCACCCGACGTAGTTAATAATTATCAAACACCAGATGAATTCAAAAGAGAACAAAATTAACTCTAACAAGTTCACTTCAAAATAAAATTTGTAATTAAAATAGAAACGAATGATATTCAAGAATTCTTCACAAACATGCAAAATTTTGCAATTATTAAAACCATATTTTTTATTTAAATAAGTATAATAATAATTTTAAAAAATATTAAAAAAATCGTTCATCACTCCTTGTGCAAATAAGAGTGTAATATAAGATGCTACAAAAAAGATAACATTTTTTAAAAATTTCTTCATAAATTAAATGGATTTCACTTTTTATTGTTTCAGCTGTAATTTTAACTTCATGATTTCGTATTAAAGGGACATATTTCCTTGTTGTTGAAAATGCGGTAACAACTTTTTCAAGCCATTAGATCTAATAATAAGTATTATGTAAACTTCACAACAATCCATATATTAGAGCAATAAAAAGAACAGATAAATGGAATTCGTACTAGCAGAATAAGTGAATGGTTTTGAATAATCTGTTTTAGACCTTGGTGTATTTTAAACTTCGGAGTGCAGTAAAATGGATCTCTGTTATATATAAAAAAACTTTTTGAAAATATAAAAATATTCCGTTATTTTAAAAGTTTCATTATTAAGCCTATACATCTAATGTCGTTAAATATTTGTATTTAAGCCCATTCTTGATAATTTAGAGAGATTGGCTAAAATACGTATTATCATGAGGATAATGTCGGAACTTTTATAGAAACACGTGTTTAACACGGAGGGGGCAGCCGCTTATTATATGTATATTGTTAGTTTATAACTCTATCGATAAAGGATATTTTTAATGAGAAGACTTAATAACTTTGAAAGTGCCATGCACTGAGTTTTCCATAACCCTAATATTCGAACCCTTCGGTCGATCTACATGCGTCGCTTGCTGAACGCTTCTGCAGCAATAAGATATGACAGTATATTTATATATTTTCTGCTTATCGGAAAATTAGCCTTATGATATCCGTATATCATTAATGCGTGTTTTTCAGCAGCACATGAAATTGATGCTAAATTTATGTTTTTACCATTTCGGTGTTTCATTTAATTAAAACAATCGAATTTCATAAATTAACATACTATTTGTAATCGAAAGCAAAAATAAAGTTTCTGTAGCTATAACCAATGAATAATGTTTACTTTTTAATAAGATAAATTGAATTTTTCGATTTAATAAGCATTATTTCTTATAAGTCGGTTCAATTTATCCACAAACTTATTGATCTGGCTCTTATTTTGATATGTAAATAATATCTTTTATTCATGGTAAAACTAAAACACAAATTGACTGAATTTTTTGCTCAAATGAGATTTGGAAAGAACTCATCGATTCCACCTACACAGCCTTCCCAGAGCTCATTAACAGATTTTCTATTTCTAGCAAAATTTTGTTATAAATTTTTAATATAAATTAATCTTTTTTGTGCTCTTTTACGCTCATGTAGCGCGAATATCGAACCATATACCATGTTTTAATGCCATATGATTTTGATACAAATGAAGCTAGTTATTGCAGGGAACCCAATTATAGTCGTGGATCTGACATACCCAAGAACTGGGAACATTTAATAAACTATCAGGTCCCCGTCATTAAAAATATATCATAAAAGTTTTCTCTTAGTGTTTCCTCTTTCCCAAATAACACGTCTCATTAATTCTGTATCCATAATAGTATCATTTATTTCCAAAATTAGAATATTCAATTTTAAATCTTATTCTAGACCCTAAACTGGCCACATTTTTTAAATTTATGTTGTTTGCAGAAACTGTCGGAAATATTTTTTTACATAAAATTATTAACCATTTAACGGCCATTAATGATAGGAAATTGGTTCAATTTAATTCCGTTAGGCAACAATACATTTTTCAATAAGTTGTTAAGCTCAAAATTGTTTTTAAAAGTAAATTTTTTTAATAACATATAATCCTGTTGAGCATAAATTTTTGTCCATCTCATCATTATTTCTTGTTGCCCTAGGCACTCTGTAACTTGGCGTTTCTTCACAAAAAATATTCCAACGAATCTAGAGGTTAAATAAAAGTTACCCGACAAGCGACTAAATATTACCCTATCTATTAAATAAAATGGTCAACATTTTGATAATAAAACCGATATAACAGGTAAGCCATTTTGGCCAAAATATAGTACATTTCATTTGATAATTGAGGTCCTATATCCAGAATAATTCCAAATAAAAAGATTTTATGACCATAATATATAAGACACGTCTCTCATTCAAAATATAAAAATCCTTGATACTGAGTTAAAATGGTAACAAATTTTCTTGTGCACCCTGAACTGGGATCATTGAAAGAAATCAATAACACAAAAAATATGTTATTTAATAACCAAAATCAACATCAGAATCTTCAGGCCAAAAAATGTCAGAGAAAAAACTCATCAGCCAAATCGAACGACCGCCAGTCGATGACGGTCCCCATACTTAACGATATTCGTATTAAAAAATGAGGAACCTACCTTTTCGTCAGACTAACTAAGCTTTTCTCTAGAAGGATAATTGTGGGATCGGTAATAAATATAGGAATATGGCTAACCTCCCAACAAAATTCTATGGACTTACCGACCATATACGAAAATATACAAAAAATATAAAAGCTTCATGTATCCTGAACCTGAATTATGGGTGTGATCATTCTTTATTTTGAACTCTCTGGATCTAACTCAGATTTAATTTCTTCAATAATTGCAGATTATTCTTCTCTGTTGAGTAGTAGTTTGCCTGGTGTTAGGCTCTTTGTTGATGATATTGGTGGTTCTAAGAGGATTTCTATTTCAGATTTAGTTCTGATTAAAAAACTGACGAATAAACCTGAAAACATGAAAAAATTTTGTAAAGAATCAAAGATAATCATATTTGATAAAACAGTAAATGTTCAAAACAAAAATGAATCAAAATTACCTCCAAATGTTCAGCAGAAACTGTATTCGAGACTAACTAGAGGTTTGTCCAAGAGGTCACCCACTTCTGGTGAAAATTTATCATTAGAAATTCAAGATATTAAAAAAGCTTCAGTAATGTTCTTTAACATGGGCCTGGTTTCGTTATCAACATTCTTTGCTGTTTATTACTTCTCTGGAGTATTGACAAGACATTTAGAATTTAGAATAATATTTGCACTGCTAGCTTCATTTATAATTCTTTTACTGGAAATATATTATATGGTACAGACACATAGTATATAGTGAAGTATTTAACAATAGTTTTGTTCACCATGTTAGTGTTGGTTCCACAAAAAGAGCTTTAATAAGCGGGATATCATTCCCTAAAGATTTTTATTGTTTCCATACTTGCAAAAATTTGTGCTTCATTTTTATCTAAATAGGAACCTAAAAAATTTTCTTATGTACACGGAGACGGACGGATAAATTTGCAACGAAGGACGTACAGCCTGATTATGATTGCCCAAAAACAATTTGCATACCCAATTTTAAATGGATGATCACTTGTGGGTGCAATTAATTATTTGCCATAATTTTTATTTTTGAAAATATGATTGAGGTACCCTCTAGGATATCCTTGGGTTACCAGATGGGTGGCAAACAAAGTTTTTGTTTGTCATGGTAGTCGATCTGATTTGCGACTACCGTAATGGGATTTCGAAAACATTTATTGCTCTCAATAATAATAAATAAATTCTGATTAGCTGTGCACTAAACAAAAACACACACGTTTTTTTATTTTCGCCGAATTGCGGCTATTTGTTTGATATTATGAGCATGCCACCGCGATTGATTAAAGAGAAGGATTAATTCAAAAGCCATGGTCATGCACCAATATCCTACAATTCCCAAATTGCCTAGTGAGTTAGAACGACGAGCGGTTGTGCTTTGGTCCAAGACTCTTCTTACGTTCAGTTACGATTTGAAATGATTTTTTTTACAATTACATTTTAGAAATAAATTGATTTTTACAAAGCCCATTTAATTTTTTATGATCTAAAATCGTAAGATAATGAATGAAAATTTTCTTTTTGTAAAAAATTCTAAATTTATCTGGAACGTCATGTATACAGTGATTGGTCGAAAATAAAAATAGTTTTGTGATTCTTGAATATCTGAAAATTGACTCTCGTGCTTACTACTCTAAGCATAATTGAAAACCCCGGTATACACGAGGCACTTACAATACTTAAATTTTTAAACCTTTGATTAAAATTTTTGTAATCATGTTTCGATGTTTTCAAACCTATCATAAATTTTTTTAAGAAAATTCAATATAAAATAACTTCTGAAAATAAGAGCATGCAGACATAAGTTTTTATAATATATTTATGTGTTTTCTCCTGTTTGATTAGTAACTTTATTTGGCTTAAATAAGCTTTCTGAAGCCTTGAATTCATTTCTGATCGATTTTTAATTAAATCATCCCTTATGATCCTATTAAAAGGAAATATATGTTGAAAAATTTGTTTTCACTGAGGATACTCTGAATGAAATTTTTTCTCTATTATGGAACTATAATTATCCAAAGACTGCAAATACCGTACATTTTGTGTTTCTTTTTTATTTAGTCAAAAAAAACAAATTTATACCATCTGAAAGAAAATAATTATATTTTAAAATATTAGGAAAACACTGGCTCCATTTTATGTTGAACAAGATGTTTTGGAACTATTGACCTAAAACAGATTACAAAAAGTTTAACTGTGTCCCCTCAACCAAGGGCGCCTGAAAATAGTTCAATTCGTCGAAAATACATATTACACAAGTAATTCCGAGTGATAATTTGGTTGATTATCAAAAATGTTTTGAATACACTGGTGCAAATAAATAATAGAAATTTACACAAATCTGAAATACACTTTTAAATATATCGAAATATTTATTTTATACTCTAGTAAAAGGACATTAATAGCAATTGCTGACTTAAAAAGTGGGGTTTTTTGTATCGTTTATATAATTGTAAGATATTTCTTCCGAATTGAGGGAAATGGAAGGAGCACGGTGAATAATTTTTCAATCATGTTCGTTTTCTGTAATGCCATTTTATTTTATATTATTAAGTAATTTTTCCTGTTTATAAGCAAATTGATACTTAAAAGGTTAGGTTTCAAAAACAGTGTTCCATTGGGTAACTCCGATTTTTACAATATACATGCCAAGAAAAATATTGATCAAAAATATCATATCTTTCATATGAAATAACTGCAAAATTTATAGAGTCCCCATTCCCAATGATTTTGATTTGTTGGAAAAGTCAAGAAAAATCTGTTGAGTCTCTAATTGAAAAATTGACGATGAGATTAAATACCTCGAGGTGCCATCATGAATTTTCAATGTATAAAGTGGAATAGTAGAAAAAAGGTAAATACATGCTTAATCACGAATACATAACACCTTAATTCCATAAATACGATAAAGAAGCTACATTCAACCCTCATTCTTTGATTAAATATTTCGGTAAATGTCGCTGTATCGACAACTAACGAACAAATCTATGAAAAACTATGTTCAATATAATGGAGAGTGCAAAGAGAATTGGAATCAGCGAGTCTTCGGTATCTTATCGTGATTGAGTTTTGAAGCTTTTAGATAGTCGATCTTAAAGCTGAATTGTATCAGAAGGAAGCTGAAGTAGCTGCAAAAAGTGGAAATGCTGCTTCGGTTTCTTTGGTGCACAAATCTAGCAAGACTCTCAAGCATGTTTATTTTTTCGTATGAAATGCCATTGTAAATTAGATTGCTGTTCTAAATGAACAGCTTCGTCAAGCCCCACGTAAGACAAAGCCCGTTTTAGAAGATCCTGATGCAAAAACCCTGGAGAAGTCCTCAGTACCACAGATGACAGAGGAGGAGTACCGAAAGCTAAATGAATCGAAACGCTCTCTTGAAGCAAAGGCCATGATTTACGATAAGCTAAAAAGTAAATCCAACGAAGGTATGATAATATAATGCATATGTTTAATAACTCTCTTTGATTTTTATATATCACTTTTCTGGGTAAAATTCGTATTTCTTTCGAAAAATTTCACTTTTATGCCACAAATGTCTTTTGTGATTAACAATTAAACGAGTTATTTAGAGCTGTGTTTCCTAACCCTTCTTGCCTTAAAATAATACAGTAAAAACCGCTTATAACGAACGAAAATGGGGCCAACTTTTTCGTTCGTTATAACCGATATCGCTTATAAATTTTTATTGGACAATTTAAACTTAAAAGGTTGATATATAACTATTAAAACTGTTAGTTTTTGATTGTACAACAACTAATTTAATTCCTGTAT
>LDMZ01063977.1:0-12335 GCA_001455285.1 Sphaeromyxa zaharoni
GATTTATTGAATCGGGTTCATGCAAATTTTGTGAAACGCATTGAAATTTGCATTGCAAATAATAACGCTCATATTGAAGATGTTATTTGAATAAAATAAAACTTAATTTAAATTATATACCAAAAAGATTCAACTATCCTAGGTATCCAGACTTTATGGACACCCTGTATAATTAATATTGGTTCCCAATGTAGCTTAATGTAATTAACGCAAAATATTCCGGAAAACGTAGTTTAACTATACGTTTATTGCTAGTATTTTAAATTTAGTGTAAAAACGAAAAATTTGATGATGGCTGATTCTTACTACGAATAATAATCAGAAAAAATGATTTCTAATGGTTTTATAATAAAAAAAAATGATAAAATCGATATAATAAATTTTAGAAAAATAGGTTTGGAAGGAAAATGTCTGGAAGGGAAGAGTTGACCCCATTTCAGAGTCTTATATTACAAAAATGAAATTTCTTCCTTCATTTAATACATGAAAATGATTCTGAAATGTTTTTAAATATATATATATATATATCGATAAGGAGCCTCAGTATGCAAATGTTCAATGTTTATTTTATCATATATTTGAAAAATAAAAATTATTCTGTGGAATCTTGATTAATATTTTCATATATCTAAGAGTCTTAAATACTTTGTTAGGATATGCAAAATATAACATTTTTACCCTTTGATTGGGTTGCTAGTTACTGGAAAAATAGTCAATTTGCATTAGACAAATATAAATAATTAAAAATACGTCTTTTGGTTCTCTTCCATCGAAACATATCTTCTATACAGGTTTTTTAACTATTCAAATATATATTTGATATTTTCATATTTCAACAAAAAATTAAATTTTTGGCCCTTTTAACAACTGGAATCGGAGTTTATAATATCCTTGATAATAAATCTAATAAATTTTTATATAATATTACGATAAAAAGAAAATTGTTTAACTGATCGAACAATTTCAATATTTTTGATACCTTAATGAACAAACAATAAAAGCATCTTTAATTTAAAATTTTTCTTGATTTGCTGAAGATAAAAAATAAAAACTTCTTTTGTTAGAATTGAATTATATTTATTAAAACGTTGATATTGGAACAGTACAGAGTAACACGTGAAATTTTTATTGTAAATACTTGATAAACAATAGAAAGTTAATCGACATTCACTTAATATAAAAACCTCCAATCATAACATGAATATACGCTGTTTCTTTAATCAAAAGTATTAAATTTATAATGATGAAATACATTTTGGCGAATATATCGTAATTCCTTAAAAAGAAATGGTTCTAAATAAGTTTTTTATTTTTTATGGTTGAATACTGCATTATTTATCATTTTTTTATCACAGATTTAAAAAAAAAGGTTAATCTAACCCAATCCGATTTTTAATTATTATCTAAGCGTTTATAAGATAAATATTCAGATAAAATTAAAAATTTTCATTTGCATTTGTATTAGTTGTTGACAATTTACCTCAAAAACAGAAACTATTTTCTGAAAGCCTCGACAAATGCCAGTCCCATTGATTTTAATGTTAAGATGACAATTAGAGACAATCATAATTTTCCAACGAATCTACTGTTCTCTTATAAATAGGGCTGGAATTTTCAAGTCTAACAACGTTAAAGAATTATAAGTCGAAACTCGGAATCCATAGGCTTAAAAAACTGCAATTTGTCTGGTTATTCCTTATATTAAGCTTAAAATTTTATAAAATGACAACTAAATTCAAAATCCAGCCACCCAACAATTGTGAGAAATTTTATATTTTAATTTATTCTTCAGATATTGAAGGAAATTATCTTAGAATATTGTTAATATATTTAAGGTAAAAGTTTTGATTGTTTTAATTATTTTTATTCCTCATATTTAATCAGTATTTGCCGATCCAAATCTAAATCTGTGGTAATATATCAAAACATCCACCCATGTATCATTAAGCAAATTATTTCTTAAATCGCAATAGAGTAGATAAATTTTTCAGTCATCGGTTACTTAACACACGGAATATAAATTTTCGGTGAATAATTTGATCTCCTGGTTGTAAACCATTTTTTAAGGACTGGAGTATGTATAAGAATGCTTTCTATATAGGTATAGGCATTTCAAATTTGAAATAACAGTGTTCGCTAATTGTTTAAATAGTTATTTCATTGAATCCTCACTATATTGTTTTCTAAATAAAAAAGAGTATAAAAATGGTTGTTCAACATTAGAAAAACGGATAATTTTATTTATAACGATTTTTTAATATTTAGTCTACAATATACTTATAATCCGACGAATTTTTCTATCGGAGTTTCCTTTAGTGGAAACTATGTGAAAAAATCCATCATATTTTTTTTAACAATTTTATAAACAGATTTTTCATAAGTTTTCTTAGGATATTATTAACTTTTTAGCTATTTTTTATGATAATTTTCTATATACTTTTACATTAATAAAGAAATACAAGAATAGACACCTTCTTTAATACAAAATACTTTTTAACATAAAGACGGGCTTTAAATTCGCTGTTTATGCAGCAGATAAACCTTTAGTTTTTTTTGCAAAACACCCATTTTTTGTGTTACGTGTTACCGTTTTATGCCAAATCATTTCTCTTATTTAAATAAAAATGTTACCTAATAAAAAAAATTACGAATACCAGTAAAATAAAATATTTTTTTGGTTAAAAAAAATGGGTGTATCTCTATTCATTAAGCTTTTTTTATTTAATTTATTTCTCCATGACCAAAATGTAAATACTTTTTATTTAATTAAATGAAGAAAACCATACAGTATTCATTCTAAAGGTCATAAGGAATTTTATCAAAAATTTCAACTAGTCTTAATATGATAAATATCACATTTCTATTTTACCTTTTAATCAACTATTTATTTCATTGGTTTGAAGTAAAAAATTTAATGGTCAATTTATTTATAATTAGTATTTAAAAACCAAAAAATTTTTGGCTCTGTGAAGATTCATGAAAAAGAAGATTAAAGGGAAATATGATAATAAAAGTATAGAAAAATTAATTGAATTGTTTAAGGCAAAATATAATTTATATGAAGTACATTTTAAAATATATCAACTTATTTTATTCTTAACGATATGTTAAAAATGATATTACCAAAAATTTAAAAATGTGTTACCGACATTTCAGCAGTGCTAAAGATAATAATTCGTTTGCAACAATATTTTGGATATTTAGCATATTTTTTCTTCAAAAAGAGCTTATGGATAAATTTTTATTATTGACGACATTAATTTTTGACCTAATCAAAAGAATTACAGCATTAACTCAATTAACAATATTTTTAATATAATGTGGAATTTAGAGAAGAATAGTCACTCTGTAGACGAAACACATATAAGTAAGTATAGAGGCCTGCGATTGCCTCGATCGCTGAACACACAGTGATAGTGCGAAGCAAGAATACACCTTTTTATCATTTTTCATGATAGAATACTACAGTTTAAAAAATAGCAACAAATTTCGTTGGTAACCTTCCAATTAACTTTACATGTGTGTGTTTGTTAAATATTCTATTATTATCCACTTGTCTTCGGTTATACGACATATATAGTGGTTTCCTTATTGTGGCACGATAATATTTTTATACTATTTAAAAGTAATAATATTTCTTAAACATATTCTCCTCTCGCATGATTACACAAAAATCATTAAATCGTTTTGAATTGACATCAATTATTTATAAATATTTTAAAACATAAAACGTATTTACGTATCTTTTATTATTTTGATAAATATTCTCGAGTATGCTTTATCTGATTGAAATTTAACTTAAAAACATTATGTATTTTCCTTTTTTTTGTAATTTATTAATTTATTAAAAAGAAATATTTTTTAAAATGTATTAATGTCTGGAAAAAATCTCTCTTTTTACTTTTTTCGCGAATCTGCAATCTGAATTATTATTTTATATATAATTTTCGATTTATTTGACCTAAACTTAAATGGAAATTAACTTCGGTACAAAAAATTAATATCATAACATTTTAAACACAAATTGGTAGTATATAAACACAGATCTATTAAATAATTTATAATCATGTAAATTCGAGGTATTTTAATAAATTTTAGCTTTTCATTAATACTAGTTGCAAAAAAAATTATTAAATATTCCTTCAATTTCCTTAAAATCACATGATTATAAATAAATATATATACAGTAATCGCTCCTACTTCGCGGGGGTTACGTTCCAGACCCACCCGCGAAATAGAAATTAGATTTTTTTAATTATGAGCCCTAATTTTAACACTTCATAACACTTAAACTGCTTTCTAAACTTTCGCAATTATTATACATGTATAGTACAGTGTATATACAATACTGAAATGTATATGTTGGTATTTTTGAAACTCCGCGATACAGCGAATCCGCGATAGTTGAAGCCGCGAAGTAGGAGGGATTACTGTATATCTATTTTTGTATAGGAAACCGTTTCACTATTTATTATATTTGTAATTACAAAGAGGGCAGCCTAGAAGTTCAAAATTAAAGCTTGCAAATAAGATCTTTTCTCCCCATCTAAATTTGAAATTACGCGCCTATTCCATGTAGTGTGTTTATCTATTCTTTGATTTCACTTTCATGCCTTGTGGTTATATGCAAGCCTCTAACCAGCGCAACGAATATATGTCCACTTTGTCGTTTGTTATCAAGCCTTCGATCCTCATCTTCAACAATGTTCCGAAATTTTTTGTGCTTAGTTGAGAAGGTACTTCGCAAATCCCTAATAGGGATCGGTTGGTTAAATCAAAGATTGAAACATGAAAAATAACTTACCCTCTAATTTTAAATCGAAACCAGTATAGTGATAAAATCAATAATAACAAAAAAATTGTGAGTACTGAATGGAACTAAAACCCGTATATTTCAGTGATAATTACCATCAATAATAAAAGACCGAGTTACAGAATGAGTGAAAAGTAGTATTTATAGTTGTCCCTAATGTTTACTTTCTTAAAGTTTTATCAAGTATTTATTTGTTCTACTTCTAAAGTTTCGGGCCAAATGGGCTTAAATTTCATAGTACGTGATAAAGAATAATATTATGGTTATCAATATATATACTTGATAAAACTTTATTTTTCGGTAATCTTTTAAAGAATATCCTTCAATAACTTTCAAAATGCAGATCAGAATGTATCTCATCCGTATATCCGGAGGCCTTTTGAAATAATTTTTATAAAATGTTAAAGAAAATGTTTATCATACGTTAGATTTATATTTGGAGAGATATAATATAAAATACTTAAAATTAATTTTTCATAAATTCTTAAACAATTTTAGTTTATTTATATACTCATTTTATTATAAATTCTTATTTACTTGAATTGTTTTGATTGGTAAATATTATAAAAACTAATAATAATATAAAACCTAATATTAACAAAATCATAACTTTTTCAGTTAGGAAATGTTGAAACATAAATTAAAAAGTATTTTTTTAATTTATTAACATTAACACCATCCAATTAATATGGGTTTAAGGTATATAAACGAAAAATTACTTACTTTGACTGGTCCTCCATCTTAATAAATGGTGCAATTAATTCTATCTCTTAGAATAATCACTACTTGAAAAAATATTTTTTTTTACCTACGTATTCCTTGTTAAATTTTTACAAAATAAAAAATGATTTACTATCTTTTTTTCGGAAGCCATGTTATTGTAGTGTTATTACTATATGAGAACCACTTCAATAATTTTCTTAATCAGCTTTAGTAAAATACATGGTAATAGTCGGATTACGTCAAACTTTCCTAATCCATTAAGCGTTTAATTTAAAAGTTTTTTTAAAGTTTAAGCAACTCATGATATAATGCTTTCTTCTAGCAATTATTGACCATTCTTGTAAACGTAATAATTCAATGAATATCAGATTATACATACAATATTTTCAATAATTAAATGCTACCTATATATTTTAATATTTGAAAAGTATCTATTTTACTGTTTTTAGGTTGGAAAAGAAAGTAAAATATAAAAATATACAACAAATAATTGATAATTAAAATTATTTAACTAAAGCATTACTTAATCTTTTCTGATGCAACTATAGTAATTTTTTCGTTGAAAGTATATTGAACCGAGCCAAAAATGATTTAAAAATCATATTTTTCTTTACTGGCATAATAGTTAAACTAAGTTTCCATCCGTATTTTAGATTTACAAATTACGGTCTTAAGATATCATGGAACAAATATTTATATTTATTATTATGAATTATTTATTTAGTAAATTCACTTTTTTAACAAAATTAATTTTCTTATTAAAATTTTAAAATATAAAAGGAAAACGCTTGTAATATTAAAACGATTAATTTTTTTAAAAAAATAAAAAATTTTTGATGATTCTAAAATTGAAGAAATTTACTTTCTAAATATTTCTATATCTACGAACGCGCCATTCAACCTTCATCATTCAAGAGTTCTTTTTAATCCATTTTAGTAAGTTGGTATGTCAAGTTTCACATATTTTTTAACAAATGGTATTTTATGATATTTTCAGACTAATATGGATTTTTATCATTTATTAGCTTTCAGTAAACTGCACCCATTTAACTATTTAGTGCTTTCTTTCCAATTTAAGTATGTGATCCAAATGTGTACAATACCAATAATTTGAACTCTTAATAACAATCCAGAGAGATCTCTGACACAAATTATTTCCTATTCACTTCATCTATTCAGCTACAAAAATAATTCATAAATTAAAACTTCCATAACCTGTCTTTAATTGAATCTAAAAGCACCTAAGCTCTAGTAACAGTCTTGATATTTAGGTTAAATTGTTTAAATTGTTTCTTTTTTTTTGAAACTGTAAATCCAATAAATTCAACATCATCGGTATTCTCATAACTTTCTATTACTTTGCGTCTATTATTCGGAAATTTTTCCTTTAAAATTTGGAGAAAGTCCTTGGTTTCTTATACAAAAAATCTTTACTTTCATTTCAAATTATCACTAATATGCTACAATAAACCCTTCTCGAATATTCTTTTTCTGGGTTTTTTCTAACTAGAGAAATACAAATTAATTAGAAGAAAGCTCGTTTAGAGTTTTTCGGTAATTACATACCAACTTCTTTCCGTGAGTTCCATTGGGTTAAAAATGTAATTACTTCTTAAAAAATTCGGAAATTGAGGCTTTTTGTACTTTCGGATAAATAACCTAGTTTTTCAAAGGTGTAGATTATAATAAGATAGGTCCTGACATAGCCAATTTCACTTCTATTCAAATTTAATAAAACAAATATAATGTTGACAGCAGAAATAAAATTGCGATATATGAAGTGTAGTGCTTTTATGATCTCAAACATTGCTTAATCATATAGTGACTGATTAAAAACATTAAAACCGTTGCATCAACTTTGTAACAGATTTTCTTAAGAAAAATAATATATTTTTTTAAGTCTTAATTCGCTCATCTTTATTATAATTTTGCACAGAAAGGTTTTAAAATTTTCAGCTAATCTTTCTTGATCATTCGATAAGAAATAATTAAACACCAAATTACAATGTATTAATGAAAAAACAATATTCTGTATTTATCTCCTTTCTTAGATACACCTAAGAACCTGATTTTTAATTTTTAAAGTGTCTGAAAATGTTATTTTTGATAGTTGAAAGAAAGTTTTAATATATGCCGTGAGATATGGACATAAATGAATGTATGGTAGAAACGTTATCTTTATTTTTAGGTATCTAAGTGATCGTAAGCCCAAGTTTCATTGGTTTTAACTATTATAACTGTCTTTACATCTATCCAAAAATGGATACCGGTACTCGATTAAACTAATTTAATATTGATATGATAAAAAACTCAAAATTTCAAATAACTTATTTCTTCTTTCGGATATCTGTCAATAGGATTACAAGCCGTTGACCGATTAATGTATTGTGAGGTGAAATGGAAGTCTTCTAATAATCTAAAGAAAAAAATCAAACTGAAAGGTTTCCACAAAGAGAATTATTAAGCCAGTTATTTTAATATATCTAAAATATTTTTCAAACCATGGATGGAACTCAAGTGTTCCAAAGGAAGAACTTTATTTGAGAGTATTTTCCCACCGGAGCATAGTAAGAATAAATCACTAAGTACCTGAAAGGAAATAACCTATTTAACAATCAAACAAGGTATAGTCCAATCTATACGGCGCACCGATCTTCGATCCATTAATTGTCGGAAATATACGGAAATCCACGACAGAATTGATTTTGGGACTTTATTATAATTAATCCTGATAAGTTTATATATTGTAGTTAATAAGAGGCTTTACATAAATCACTCCATGATTTTTTCGCGAATGTGTTCACTTTATGAACACAAAAAAGCTTTGACAGGGATTCGATTGTCTTACTTATTGAGAAGTCTGTTAACGGAAATATACTACTACCCTCAACAAACTATTTTATCATCATGGAACCCAACATTAGTATTTTAGATACCATTTCCAAAATTTTTTAATTCACAAAAATCATTACAAATAAAATATTCATTGTTAGAAACAAAGAAATGATACACAGATCAAATAGGCAGTATTGTGATAAGTTATTAATAAGTTTACAGGTACTTTCTCCTGGAAAAAGGTATTTTCGAATTTTTTTACCCTGGATAATATATAATTTTTAATTTATTTGTTATAAAAATTTGATGGGTTGGTTTCGCATAAGCTAAGTAGTTCGACTTATTTGAATATTATTTTGCGTTTTTAACTTCTTAAAGTAGGCCCAAGCATGGTTTTTCGTTACTAACGATTAACCTTGTTTCTTATTAGGGATTTAAATATGACATTATCTTTAATTGATTATCCCTGTTACCATAAATTTGGTGTTTTTTTAGAATTGTAATTAGTAACTTAACTAGTAATCATTAAATATTAACATAAGAACTGGTTCGAGATTAAGAATTACAAAAAAAATGATTCATCCAGTTAAACGACTTTCTACTTAAAAATAATACTTCTAAACTATCTGTTCTTAGAAGAATTAATTTAAAATCTGGAGATTTTTTAATTTTTGTAAAATAATTTTATAATTTTTTAATAATTATTTCAACAAATGAAGCTAAAATTTTAAAATATTTTTAGATGCAATTAATAGCTTTCAAAGTATTAACAAAATAAGTATTCTCATATATTACCTATATGCTGAAGGTTTATTTTTTCATTCCCATGGTTATAATATATACACCTTCTTTGTTACTATAAGAAATTTACTTAATGAAAATAAGAAATAATAAAGAGCTTTGATAGAGATTAAAATTTTCACATAGAATTTTTGATAGGTTACAAATGAATTATTTATAGCGATACAGAGTATTTAACTCTCTTCCCTACCCTTAAATTATCACGATAAATAAAAAATCTTTCATAAATAACAAAAATCTTCTTTCTGAAAATTTAATAATCTATTTTCAAAAATTCCCGAAATTTTTTCAAATTCTTCGAATAAAATATATTGTAAACAAATTATCATAAAAAATTAGTTTTCTTGTTTCTTTATATGAAAGTTAATAATCTGAAATCATTCCTTTATTTCACATACATCAAAATTTAAAAATATAATTTCATTTTTTAAAGATTTTATGATGTCTTATATCAATTAGCATTCATAATATTTTTCGATTTTACGAAAATATGAGTTTTTAAACCACTATAATAAGAATTCTATACCTTGATTTCTAGCTAGTATAAATTTTAAAACTTCAGTTCATGGTTGACGTATCATAGTCTAAGTAATCTTCAATATTTTCGATTATATATACTTTCTCATGTCATGATATTAGAAATTTTTTTTAAAAATTCTGCGATTTTTAATCAAGATATAAAATTTAAATTCATTGGAACACTATTACAAACTTCAATTTTTACAATGAATTTTAAGACTGTATGTTATGATATAACTAAATAGATTCAACGTATTTTAGAGTATTACTACCGATTTAAATAATAGTTCTTAAATAATTATAATCCATTTCTGCATGTATCGTTTGATAAGTAATTAATTTTACAACTGTAATAACCTTGTTTTTGTATTTGTAAACGATAAAAGTAAAATATTTAAAATTTTATTTTCAACCTTATTCCTTGGTTTGTTGCTAAATGTCGTAATAATCTCAATAAAGTGATCAACCATTTTATTTATTTAATTAAATAATGCATTTTAAAATTTAAACCTATTAACTAGCTTATATCAGCATAATCTGGCAAGAGGAATAATATGTGGCTTTTTTTCTGGTCTCATCGGAGTTGCAGAGAGCTGATTGCCTACTGAATGCAGCAAGAAGCTGCATAGGTTATCCGCGCACAACAAATCATTTTAGATGCATCATTAAATGTTAATAATAAAAATTCTTTATTTATTATCATATCGTTATATTTCACTTTCAAAGATTCGAATAAATTATAAAGATATCTTATTTTAATTTCACTAAGTAGTATTTTCTTCTTTTATGTGTAGAAATATTTTGATTATACAAAAAATATTAATTACAAAAATCGACAATACTTCTTGCATAATACAATTATATTTGAATTGAAGGTAAATGCTAAACAATGCTCAAACAATATGTAATAATTATTAATTTATAAGAAAAATTAAATCAAGATTGAATTCGAAAACCTGATTCATCCTGGGCAGATAAACCATATGAAAATATGCCACAAATTTTTAGCGTATATTTTGCTACTGTTTTTCCTTTAAGACTGTTGCTGGTACATGAAAATACATCAGTAAAAATTAATAACGAAAACTGAAGTAGATTCTATAACTTTAAACCCAAAACTTGTATACATATAGTCTGAATACTCTTTAAAAGTATATTCAAAACTCCTAATATTTACGACAATATTAAGTCCAATTCAGGAAAAAAATATTTTTTGAAATCTATCGCCACAAAACTATTTCGATATTTAGATAAATAATGGATAATATAAAACTGAATTTGGTGTAAAAAATCATAATCAGTGATTTTCAACATATTTCGTATTTACTTTACTTTTAATATTTTATTTTCTGAATTTAATTTTTAGATGAAAAGTTAACCGATCGGATATTAGTAAACAAGTACATTTTTTATATACAGTCACCTGTTTTTTTAATTTGTTTTCGAAAATATTATTTATAGATGTTACGTTCATGCAAAATAATTTTATATCGATCTTTTAATATTGATGGAATTGTCCATGCACAAAGACAAATTGGCCATCAGTTCAGATTATAATATATCGAGATAAAATCATAAGAGGTGCAATCTTTATTATTTAACTTTTAAATACATCAAACAATGAATTTTCTCCGATTTTACCGATATCAAATCGATTATTTTTTTTATTTATAAATTCTTGTGATGTTTACAATATACATGTGTTTTAAGTAGGTTGATTTAATCAACATATACATTTATAAATATAAATGTTAATATTACCTATACATACCGTAATTTTATTTAAAACTCTGTCCTTCAGAAACTAATTCACAAACGAATGTATGGTGTATTAGTATATTTTTCATTTCATGTTGCTTGGAATTATAAAAATTTGCTTGTATGTATTGTTGATATAATTATATGTATATATTGATGGCTTAAAATATTTTGTTTTACTAATATTTTGGAAAATTTATTATGTTCAATTCTTTTACTTTAATTTCATTCTTCGATTTTAAGTTCTGTGTAGTAAGGAAAATATCACTATATATTGCTTCGTTTATTACATGTTAAAAAAAACTAGGAGAGACTAATAAAGTAGATTAATTTGTTTTATAAAAAACAAATATGAATTTGCAAGAAATACTCAAAAAAAATCTATTATTGTTTATTAATTGGTTGAACTGTTTTTTCTATAAGCATCTAACTTTTCAATCAAAGTTTATTATTGATTTACTTCAAAACAAATATTATTTGTCTATAGATCTGCTTTTAAAAATCTTTATTGATGATTTTTCAAATTTCTTCTTTTTAGATTTTTTAAATTAAATAACTAGTTATACTGCAAAACCAGGATTTCTAATGCTCTTTACTTTTTTCAAGACACGTCTTCTTGCGAATATTGCTAATAATGCATGGGATTTTCTGCGTGAAGGGAAGAAGCTTCATCTGAATATAAAACCAAACTATTTTAGTGACTCAAAAATGTTAAACTAGAGGTAACTTACTTTAAATAATCCCAATATTATCTTTCAACTATCTATCACTTCTTAGATATGTGCTTTAATGAATAATTATTTTTTTCATTGAAATTTTTATAAATTGAATTAAAATAATTTTTTATTATTCGCGTTTAAAAACATTGATCAATTTTTTTATTAAC
>LDMZ01063978.1:0-12335 GCA_001455285.1 Sphaeromyxa zaharoni
GATTTATTGAATCGGGTTCATGCAAATTTTGTGAAACGCATTGAAATTTGCATTGCAAATAATAACGCTCATATTGAAGATGTTATTTGAATAAAATAAAACTTAATTTAAATTATATACCAAAAAGATTCAACTATCCTAGGTATCCAGACTTTATGGACACCCTGTATAATTAATATTGGTTCCCAATGTAGCTTAATGTAATTAACGCAAAATATTCCGGAAAACGTAGTTTAACTATACGTTTATTGCTAGTATTTTAAATTTAGTGTAAAAACGAAAAATTTGATGATGGCTGATTCTTACTACGAATAATAATCAGAAAAAATGATTTCTAATGGTTTTATAATAAAAAAAAATGATAAAATCGATATAATAAATTTTAGAAAAATAGGTTTGGAAGGAAAATGTCTGGAAGGGAAGAGTTGACCCCATTTCAGAGTCTTATATTACAAAAATGAAATTTCTTCCTTCATTTAATACATGAAAATGATTCTGAAATGTTTTTAAATATATATATATATATATCGATAAGGAGCCTCAGTATGCAAATGTTCAATGTTTATTTTATCATATATTTGAAAAATAAAAATTATTCTGTGGAATCTTGATTAATATTTTCATATATCTAAGAGTCTTAAATACTTTGTTAGGATATGCAAAATATAACATTTTTACCCTTTGATTGGGTTGCTAGTTACTGGAAAAATAGTCAATTTGCATTAGACAAATATAAATAATTAAAAATACGTCTTTTGGTTCTCTTCCATCGAAACATATCTTCTATACAGGTTTTTTAACTATTCAAATATATATTTGATATTTTCATATTTCAACAAAAAATTAAATTTTTGGCCCTTTTAACAACTGGAATCGGAGTTTATAATATCCTTGATAATAAATCTAATAAATTTTTATATAATATTACGATAAAAAGAAAATTGTTTAACTGATCGAACAATTTCAATATTTTTGATACCTTAATGAACAAACAATAAAAGCATCTTTAATTTAAAATTTTTCTTGATTTGCTGAAGATAAAAAATAAAAACTTCTTTTGTTAGAATTGAATTATATTTATTAAAACGTTGATATTGGAACAGTACAGAGTAACACGTGAAATTTTTATTGTAAATACTTGATAAACAATAGAAAGTTAATCGACATTCACTTAATATAAAAACCTCCAATCATAACATGAATATACGCTGTTTCTTTAATCAAAAGTATTAAATTTATAATGATGAAATACATTTTGGCGAATATATCGTAATTCCTTAAAAAGAAATGGTTCTAAATAAGTTTTTTATTTTTTATGGTTGAATACTGCATTATTTATCATTTTTTTATCACAGATTTAAAAAAAAAGGTTAATCTAACCCAATCCGATTTTTAATTATTATCTAAGCGTTTATAAGATAAATATTCAGATAAAATTAAAAATTTTCATTTGCATTTGTATTAGTTGTTGACAATTTACCTCAAAAACAGAAACTATTTTCTGAAAGCCTCGACAAATGCCAGTCCCATTGATTTTAATGTTAAGATGACAATTAGAGACAATCATAATTTTCCAACGAATCTACTGTTCTCTTATAAATAGGGCTGGAATTTTCAAGTCTAACAACGTTAAAGAATTATAAGTCGAAACTCGGAATCCATAGGCTTAAAAAACTGCAATTTGTCTGGTTATTCCTTATATTAAGCTTAAAATTTTATAAAATGACAACTAAATTCAAAATCCAGCCACCCAACAATTGTGAGAAATTTTATATTTTAATTTATTCTTCAGATATTGAAGGAAATTATCTTAGAATATTGTTAATATATTTAAGGTAAAAGTTTTGATTGTTTTAATTATTTTTATTCCTCATATTTAATCAGTATTTGCCGATCCAAATCTAAATCTGTGGTAATATATCAAAACATCCACCCATGTATCATTAAGCAAATTATTTCTTAAATCGCAATAGAGTAGATAAATTTTTCAGTCATCGGTTACTTAACACACGGAATATAAATTTTCGGTGAATAATTTGATCTCCTGGTTGTAAACCATTTTTTAAGGACTGGAGTATGTATAAGAATGCTTTCTATATAGGTATAGGCATTTCAAATTTGAAATAACAGTGTTCGCTAATTGTTTAAATAGTTATTTCATTGAATCCTCACTATATTGTTTTCTAAATAAAAAAGAGTATAAAAATGGTTGTTCAACATTAGAAAAACGGATAATTTTATTTATAACGATTTTTTAATATTTAGTCTACAATATACTTATAATCCGACGAATTTTTCTATCGGAGTTTCCTTTAGTGGAAACTATGTGAAAAAATCCATCATATTTTTTTTAACAATTTTATAAACAGATTTTTCATAAGTTTTCTTAGGATATTATTAACTTTTTAGCTATTTTTTATGATAATTTTCTATATACTTTTACATTAATAAAGAAATACAAGAATAGACACCTTCTTTAATACAAAATACTTTTTAACATAAAGACGGGCTTTAAATTCGCTGTTTATGCAGCAGATAAACCTTTAGTTTTTTTTGCAAAACACCCATTTTTTGTGTTACGTGTTACCGTTTTATGCCAAATCATTTCTCTTATTTAAATAAAAATGTTACCTAATAAAAAAAATTACGAATACCAGTAAAATAAAATATTTTTTTGGTTAAAAAAAATGGGTGTATCTCTATTCATTAAGCTTTTTTTATTTAATTTATTTCTCCATGACCAAAATGTAAATACTTTTTATTTAATTAAATGAAGAAAACCATACAGTATTCATTCTAAAGGTCATAAGGAATTTTATCAAAAATTTCAACTAGTCTTAATATGATAAATATCACATTTCTATTTTACCTTTTAATCAACTATTTATTTCATTGGTTTGAAGTAAAAAATTTAATGGTCAATTTATTTATAATTAGTATTTAAAAACCAAAAAATTTTTGGCTCTGTGAAGATTCATGAAAAAGAAGATTAAAGGGAAATATGATAATAAAAGTATAGAAAAATTAATTGAATTGTTTAAGGCAAAATATAATTTATATGAAGTACATTTTAAAATATATCAACTTATTTTATTCTTAACGATATGTTAAAAATGATATTACCAAAAATTTAAAAATGTGTTACCGACATTTCAGCAGTGCTAAAGATAATAATTCGTTTGCAACAATATTTTGGATATTTAGCATATTTTTTCTTCAAAAAGAGCTTATGGATAAATTTTTATTATTGACGACATTAATTTTTGACCTAATCAAAAGAATTACAGCATTAACTCAATTAACAATATTTTTAATATAATGTGGAATTTAGAGAAGAATAGTCACTCTGTAGACGAAACACATATAAGTAAGTATAGAGGCCTGCGATTGCCTCGATCGCTGAACACACAGTGATAGTGCGAAGCAAGAATACACCTTTTTATCATTTTTCATGATAGAATACTACAGTTTAAAAAATAGCAACAAATTTCGTTGGTAACCTTCCAATTAACTTTACATGTGTGTGTTTGTTAAATATTCTATTATTATCCACTTGTCTTCGGTTATACGACATATATAGTGGTTTCCTTATTGTGGCACGATAATATTTTTATACTATTTAAAAGTAATAATATTTCTTAAACATATTCTCCTCTCGCATGATTACACAAAAATCATTAAATCGTTTTGAATTGACATCAATTATTTATAAATATTTTAAAACATAAAACGTATTTACGTATCTTTTATTATTTTGATAAATATTCTCGAGTATGCTTTATCTGATTGAAATTTAACTTAAAAACATTATGTATTTTCCTTTTTTTTGTAATTTATTAATTTATTAAAAAGAAATATTTTTTAAAATGTATTAATGTCTGGAAAAAATCTCTCTTTTTACTTTTTTCGCGAATCTGCAATCTGAATTATTATTTTATATATAATTTTCGATTTATTTGACCTAAACTTAAATGGAAATTAACTTCGGTACAAAAAATTAATATCATAACATTTTAAACACAAATTGGTAGTATATAAACACAGATCTATTAAATAATTTATAATCATGTAAATTCGAGGTATTTTAATAAATTTTAGCTTTTCATTAATACTAGTTGCAAAAAAAATTATTAAATATTCCTTCAATTTCCTTAAAATCACATGATTATAAATAAATATATATACAGTAATCGCTCCTACTTCGCGGGGGTTACGTTCCAGACCCACCCGCGAAATAGAAATTAGATTTTTTTAATTATGAGCCCTAATTTTAACACTTCATAACACTTAAACTGCTTTCTAAACTTTCGCAATTATTATACATGTATAGTACAGTGTATATACAATACTGAAATGTATATGTTGGTATTTTTGAAACTCCGCGATACAGCGAATCCGCGATAGTTGAAGCCGCGAAGTAGGAGGGATTACTGTATATCTATTTTTGTATAGGAAACCGTTTCACTATTTATTATATTTGTAATTACAAAGAGGGCAGCCTAGAAGTTCAAAATTAAAGCTTGCAAATAAGATCTTTTCTCCCCATCTAAATTTGAAATTACGCGCCTATTCCATGTAGTGTGTTTATCTATTCTTTGATTTCACTTTCATGCCTTGTGGTTATATGCAAGCCTCTAACCAGCGCAACGAATATATGTCCACTTTGTCGTTTGTTATCAAGCCTTCGATCCTCATCTTCAACAATGTTCCGAAATTTTTTGTGCTTAGTTGAGAAGGTACTTCGCAAATCCCTAATAGGGATCGGTTGGTTAAATCAAAGATTGAAACATGAAAAATAACTTACCCTCTAATTTTAAATCGAAACCAGTATAGTGATAAAATCAATAATAACAAAAAAATTGTGAGTACTGAATGGAACTAAAACCCGTATATTTCAGTGATAATTACCATCAATAATAAAAGACCGAGTTACAGAATGAGTGAAAAGTAGTATTTATAGTTGTCCCTAATGTTTACTTTCTTAAAGTTTTATCAAGTATTTATTTGTTCTACTTCTAAAGTTTCGGGCCAAATGGGCTTAAATTTCATAGTACGTGATAAAGAATAATATTATGGTTATCAATATATATACTTGATAAAACTTTATTTTTCGGTAATCTTTTAAAGAATATCCTTCAATAACTTTCAAAATGCAGATCAGAATGTATCTCATCCGTATATCCGGAGGCCTTTTGAAATAATTTTTATAAAATGTTAAAGAAAATGTTTATCATACGTTAGATTTATATTTGGAGAGATATAATATAAAATACTTAAAATTAATTTTTCATAAATTCTTAAACAATTTTAGTTTATTTATATACTCATTTTATTATAAATTCTTATTTACTTGAATTGTTTTGATTGGTAAATATTATAAAAACTAATAATAATATAAAACCTAATATTAACAAAATCATAACTTTTTCAGTTAGGAAATGTTGAAACATAAATTAAAAAGTATTTTTTTAATTTATTAACATTAACACCATCCAATTAATATGGGTTTAAGGTATATAAACGAAAAATTACTTACTTTGACTGGTCCTCCATCTTAATAAATGGTGCAATTAATTCTATCTCTTAGAATAATCACTACTTGAAAAAATATTTTTTTTTACCTACGTATTCCTTGTTAAATTTTTACAAAATAAAAAATGATTTACTATCTTTTTTTCGGAAGCCATGTTATTGTAGTGTTATTACTATATGAGAACCACTTCAATAATTTTCTTAATCAGCTTTAGTAAAATACATGGTAATAGTCGGATTACGTCAAACTTTCCTAATCCATTAAGCGTTTAATTTAAAAGTTTTTTTAAAGTTTAAGCAACTCATGATATAATGCTTTCTTCTAGCAATTATTGACCATTCTTGTAAACGTAATAATTCAATGAATATCAGATTATACATACAATATTTTCAATAATTAAATGCTACCTATATATTTTAATATTTGAAAAGTATCTATTTTACTGTTTTTAGGTTGGAAAAGAAAGTAAAATATAAAAATATACAACAAATAATTGATAATTAAAATTATTTAACTAAAGCATTACTTAATCTTTTCTGATGCAACTATAGTAATTTTTTCGTTGAAAGTATATTGAACCGAGCCAAAAATGATTTAAAAATCATATTTTTCTTTACTGGCATAATAGTTAAACTAAGTTTCCATCCGTATTTTAGATTTACAAATTACGGTCTTAAGATATCATGGAACAAATATTTATATTTATTATTATGAATTATTTATTTAGTAAATTCACTTTTTTAACAAAATTAATTTTCTTATTAAAATTTTAAAATATAAAAGGAAAACGCTTGTAATATTAAAACGATTAATTTTTTTAAAAAAATAAAAAATTTTTGATGATTCTAAAATTGAAGAAATTTACTTTCTAAATATTTCTATATCTACGAACGCGCCATTCAACCTTCATCATTCAAGAGTTCTTTTTAATCCATTTTAGTAAGTTGGTATGTCAAGTTTCACATATTTTTTAACAAATGGTATTTTATGATATTTTCAGACTAATATGGATTTTTATCATTTATTAGCTTTCAGTAAACTGCACCCATTTAACTATTTAGTGCTTTCTTTCCAATTTAAGTATGTGATCCAAATGTGTACAATACCAATAATTTGAACTCTTAATAACAATCCAGAGAGATCTCTGACACAAATTATTTCCTATTCACTTCATCTATTCAGCTACAAAAATAATTCATAAATTAAAACTTCCATAACCTGTCTTTAATTGAATCTAAAAGCACCTAAGCTCTAGTAACAGTCTTGATATTTAGGTTAAATTGTTTAAATTGTTTCTTTTTTTTTGAAACTGTAAATCCAATAAATTCAACATCATCGGTATTCTCATAACTTTCTATTACTTTGCGTCTATTATTCGGAAATTTTTCCTTTAAAATTTGGAGAAAGTCCTTGGTTTCTTATACAAAAAATCTTTACTTTCATTTCAAATTATCACTAATATGCTACAATAAACCCTTCTCGAATATTCTTTTTCTGGGTTTTTTCTAACTAGAGAAATACAAATTAATTAGAAGAAAGCTCGTTTAGAGTTTTTCGGTAATTACATACCAACTTCTTTCCGTGAGTTCCATTGGGTTAAAAATGTAATTACTTCTTAAAAAATTCGGAAATTGAGGCTTTTTGTACTTTCGGATAAATAACCTAGTTTTTCAAAGGTGTAGATTATAATAAGATAGGTCCTGACATAGCCAATTTCACTTCTATTCAAATTTAATAAAACAAATATAATGTTGACAGCAGAAATAAAATTGCGATATATGAAGTGTAGTGCTTTTATGATCTCAAACATTGCTTAATCATATAGTGACTGATTAAAAACATTAAAACCGTTGCATCAACTTTGTAACAGATTTTCTTAAGAAAAATAATATATTTTTTTAAGTCTTAATTCGCTCATCTTTATTATAATTTTGCACAGAAAGGTTTTAAAATTTTCAGCTAATCTTTCTTGATCATTCGATAAGAAATAATTAAACACCAAATTACAATGTATTAATGAAAAAACAATATTCTGTATTTATCTCCTTTCTTAGATACACCTAAGAACCTGATTTTTAATTTTTAAAGTGTCTGAAAATGTTATTTTTGATAGTTGAAAGAAAGTTTTAATATATGCCGTGAGATATGGACATAAATGAATGTATGGTAGAAACGTTATCTTTATTTTTAGGTATCTAAGTGATCGTAAGCCCAAGTTTCATTGGTTTTAACTATTATAACTGTCTTTACATCTATCCAAAAATGGATACCGGTACTCGATTAAACTAATTTAATATTGATATGATAAAAAACTCAAAATTTCAAATAACTTATTTCTTCTTTCGGATATCTGTCAATAGGATTACAAGCCGTTGACCGATTAATGTATTGTGAGGTGAAATGGAAGTCTTCTAATAATCTAAAGAAAAAAATCAAACTGAAAGGTTTCCACAAAGAGAATTATTAAGCCAGTTATTTTAATATATCTAAAATATTTTTCAAACCATGGATGGAACTCAAGTGTTCCAAAGGAAGAACTTTATTTGAGAGTATTTTCCCACCGGAGCATAGTAAGAATAAATCACTAAGTACCTGAAAGGAAATAACCTATTTAACAATCAAACAAGGTATAGTCCAATCTATACGGCGCACCGATCTTCGATCCATTAATTGTCGGAAATATACGGAAATCCACGACAGAATTGATTTTGGGACTTTATTATAATTAATCCTGATAAGTTTATATATTGTAGTTAATAAGAGGCTTTACATAAATCACTCCATGATTTTTTCGCGAATGTGTTCACTTTATGAACACAAAAAAGCTTTGACAGGGATTCGATTGTCTTACTTATTGAGAAGTCTGTTAACGGAAATATACTACTACCCTCAACAAACTATTTTATCATCATGGAACCCAACATTAGTATTTTAGATACCATTTCCAAAATTTTTTAATTCACAAAAATCATTACAAATAAAATATTCATTGTTAGAAACAAAGAAATGATACACAGATCAAATAGGCAGTATTGTGATAAGTTATTAATAAGTTTACAGGTACTTTCTCCTGGAAAAAGGTATTTTCGAATTTTTTTACCCTGGATAATATATAATTTTTAATTTATTTGTTATAAAAATTTGATGGGTTGGTTTCGCATAAGCTAAGTAGTTCGACTTATTTGAATATTATTTTGCGTTTTTAACTTCTTAAAGTAGGCCCAAGCATGGTTTTTCGTTACTAACGATTAACCTTGTTTCTTATTAGGGATTTAAATATAACATTATCTTTAATTGATTATCCCTGTTACCATAAATTTGTTGTTTTTTTAGAATTGTAATTAGTAACTTAACTAGTAAGCATTAAATATTAACATAAGAACTGGTTCGAGATTAAGAATTACAAAAAAAATGATTCATCCAGTTAAACGACTTTCTACTTAAAAATAATACTTCTAAACTATCTGTTCTTAGAAGAATTAATTTAAAATCTGGAGATTTTTTAATTTTTGTAAAATAATTTTATAATTTTTTAATAATTATTTCAACAAATGAAGCTAAAATTTTAAAATATTTTTAGATGCAATTAATAGCTTTCAAAGTATTAACAAAATAAGTATTCTCATATATTACCTATATGCTGAAGGTTTATTTTTTCATTCCCATGGTTATAATATATACACCTTCTTTGTTACTATAAGAAATTTACTTAATGAAAATAAGAAATAATAAAGAGCTTTGATAGAGATTAAAATTTTCACATAGAATTTTTGATAGGTTACAAATGAATTATTTATAGCGATACAGAGTATTTAACTCTCTTCCCTACCCTTAAATTATCACGATAAATAAAAAATCTTTCATAAATAACAAAAATCTTCTTTCTGAAAATTTAATAATCTATTTTCAAAAATTCCCGAAATTTTTTCAAATTCTTCGAATAAAATATATTGTAAACAAATTATCATAAAAAATTAGTTTTCTTGTTTCTTTATATGAAAGTTAATAATCTGAAATCATTCCTTTATTTCACATACATCAAAATTTAAAAATATAATTTCATTTTTTAAAGATTTTATGATGTCTTATATCAATTAGCATTCATAATATTTTTCGATTTTACGAAAATATGAGTTTTTAAACCACTATAATAAGAATTCTATACCTTGATTTCTAGCTAGTATAAATTTTAAAACTTCAGTTCATGGTTGACGTATCATAGTCTAAGTAATCTTCAATATTTTCGATTATATATACTTTCTCATGTCATGATATTAGAAATTTTTTTTAAAAATTCTGCGATTTTTAATCAAGATATAAAATTTAAATTCATTGGAACACTATTACAAACTTCAATTTTTACAATGAATTTTAAGACTGTATGTTATGATATAACTAAATAGATTCAACGTATTTTAGAGTATTACTACCGATTTAAATAATAGTTCTTAAATAATTATAATCCATTTCTGCATGTATCGTTTGATAAGTAATTAATTTTACAACTGTAATAACCTTGTTTTTGTATTTGTAAACGATAAAAGTAAAATATTTAAAATTTTATTTTCAACCTTATTCCTTGGTTTGTTGCTAAATGTCGTAATAATCTCAATAAAGTGATCAACCATTTTATTTATTTAATTAAATAATGCATTTTAAAATTTAAACCTATTAACTAGCTTATATCAGCATAATCTGGCAAGAGGAATAATATGTGGCTTTTTTTCTGGTCTCATCGGAGTTGCAGAGAGCTGATTGCCTACTGAATGCAGCAAGAAGCTGCATAGGTTATCCGCGCACAACAAATCATTTTAGATGCATCATTAAATGTTAATAATAAAAATTCTTTATTTATTATCATATCGTTATATTTCACTTTCAAAGATTCGAATAAATTATAAAGATATCTTATTTTAATTTCACTAAGTAGTATTTTCTTCTTTTATGTGTAGAAATATTTTGATTATACAAAAAATATTAATTACAAAAATCGACAATACTTCTTGCATAATACAATTATATTTGAATTGAAGGTAAATGCTAAACAATGCTCAAACAATATGTAATAATTATTAATTTATAAGAAAAATTAAATCAAGATTGAATTCGAAAACCTGATTCATCCTGGGCAGATAAACCATATGAAAATATGCCACAAATTTTTAGCGTATATTTTGCTACTGTTTTTCCTTTAAGACTGTTGCTGGTACATGAAAATACATCAGTAAAAATTAATAACGAAAACTGAAGTAGATTCTATAACTTTAAACCCAAAACTTGTATACATATAGTCTGAATACTCTTTAAAAGTATATTCAAAACTCCTAATATTTACGACAATATTAAGTCCAATTCAGGAAAAAAATATTTTTTGAAATCTATCGCCACAAAACTATTTCGATATTTAGATAAATAATGGATAATATAAAACTGAATTTGGTGTAAAAAATCATAATCAGTGATTTTCAACATATTTCGTATTTACTTTACTTTTAATATTTTATTTTCTGAATTTAATTTTTAGATGAAAAGTTAACCGATCGGATATTAGTAAACAAGTACATTTTTTATATACAGTCACCTGTTTTTTTAATTTGTTTTCGAAAATATTATTTATAGATGTTACGTTCATGCAAAATAATTTTATATCGATCTTTTAATATTGATGGAATTGTCCATGCACAAAGACAAATTGGCCATCAGTTCAGATTATAATATATCGAGATAAAATCATAAGAGGTGCAATCTTTATTATTTAACTTTTAAATACATCAAACAATGAATTTTCTCCGATTTTACCGATATCAAATCGATTATTTTTTTTATTTATAAATTCTTGTGATGTTTACAATATACATGTGTTTTAAGTAGGTTGATTTAATCAACATATACATTTATAAATATAAATGTTAATATTACCTATACATACCGTAATTTTATTTAAAACTCTGTCCTTCAGAAACTAATTCACAAACGAATGTATGGTGTATTAGTATATTTTTCATTTCATGTTGCTTGGAATTATAAAAATTTGCTTGTATGTATTGTTGATATAATTATATGTATATATTGATGGCTTAAAATATTTTGTTTTACTAATATTTTGGAAAATTTATTATGTTCAATTCTTTTACTTTAATTTCATTCTTCGATTTTAAGTTCTGTGTAGTAAGGAAAATATCACTATATATTGCTTCGTTTATTACATGTTAAAAAAAACTAGGAGAGACTAATAAAGTAGATTAATTTGTTTTATAAAAAACAAATATGAATTTGCAAGAAATACTCAAAAAAAATCTATTATTGTTTATTAATTGGTTGAACTGTTTTTTCTATAAGCATCTAACTTTTCAATCAAAGTTTATTATTGATTTACTTCAAAACAAATATTATTTGTCTATAGATCTGCTTTTAAAAATCTTTATTGATGATTTTTCAAATTTCTTCTTTTTAGATTTTTTAAATTAAATAACTAGTTATACTGCAAAACCAGGATTTCTAATGCTCTTTACTTTTTTCAAGACACGTCTTCTTGCGAATATTGCTAATAATGCATGGGATTTTCTGCGTGAAGGGAAGAAGCTTCATCTGAATATAAAACCAAACTATTTTAGTGACTCAAAAATGTTAAACTAGAGGTAACTTACTTTAAATAATCCCAATATTATCTTTCAACTATCTATCACTTCTTAGATATGTGCTTTAATGAATAATTATTTTTTTCATTGAAATTTTTATAAATTGAATTAAAATAATTTTTTATTATTCGCGTTTAAAAACATTGATCAATTTTTTTATTAAC
>LDMZ01063983.1:0-10705 GCA_001455285.1 Sphaeromyxa zaharoni
AGTATACCCCACCAGCTGGAAGGTACTCCTGCGTTAACTTTTTTCTAGGGAACCGTCAGGTTCTGGGAATAAATCCCAGAATATGATGAACAAATATAGCATTGCTACAGAATGGGAAAGTTCACATAAGAATGTATACTTGTGCTTAAACAAGACTAAGAAATCATTTTAAAATATTTCTAAATTGTGAAAGGCCTTGAACTTATTTTCGAAAAATAAACTTTTTATATATTTAGCAAATATACCCGGCTATAAAACTGCATTATATTCCAGGGATATTTACTATTATTAGATCAGTGTGATTATAAACCCATAACAATGATGGTTCCTTTTATAGGGTTGAGTGTTCCGAAATTAGCATGTTTACTGGAAATTTACAAGTTTTTGGCAAATGATATCTCGTGTAGATGCAAATAACATAGATTCTTGACAATTTTGTGGAGTGAGTTCAAGATGTGAATGTTTATTTAGGGTTAACAATCATTGTATGATCTTTGATCCTGCCATGAAACATAACATGTAGTAAAATCAAGTATTTTTTATACTAACGATCTTATGATTCTTTCGCAAGGTCAAATTAATTATTAATATGTATGAATCAGGTATCAAGATATCACAGTATAATTTTGTCCTAGAAGTCGACTTTTATGTTGAATACACGATACTAACATTTTGCAGATAAAAACATAACTATTAGAGGTATTAATGAGTTGTATAATCAGGAACAGATTAAAATGAAGGAAAGAAGTACCTGCCTAATTGTTGAGAAATGGTTTCTTGGAGTCTTTAAACTTCTTTAGAAGTTTATGAATATTTATTTAATAAGCCCCTTAAATTCGCCAATTTAGAATGTTCGATAAGCAGGTAAATTCGGGCGAATATGGATTTTATAAAAAGAATGCACCAATACCACCTCAGTTTTCAGAAAATTGACTCTTTTCAAAAACTATCTGGCAATACTAATTGGTTACTTCACGGATACCCTCCTTCCTTAATGTCATAAACGGCTGTTTGACTCTTTTATATGACATATAAAACAAAAAAATGTCTTATCATTGGACTTATAATTGTTCACTAAGACTAGTTACATATCTACCTTTCAAAAGATTGGAAAAAGCGTAAATTATTTCTATCTAATTTTCTTGGGATTAGACTGATTTTCTACATTTTCAAAAGAATAAAATAAGTTATAATATAAGAATTAACCCTGAATAATTGAAAGGGGTTTACTCCATCCATATCATCAAGGTGATAGATTATTTTGTTACAATCTTCTCCAAATATAGAATTAAACTCTGTTTGATTTTCAATAATAAATGAAAGATCTGATAAACATATTTCGTTTACTTATATATAAAGTGTTAATAATCTATTCCATTGCTACTTACGTTTTATTTATCCTGGAATTTAATCTCTTTAAGATATTTCATCCTTTTATATTTTCATTTGACTAAAATACTTCAGAATTGTGCTGCTTTAAAATATGTTAATATTTGATTGCTGTCTTCGAATCAATAAAATTTTTAGCAATGATAAAGTTTAAATATTTATACTAGAGGTATAAAAATGTAAATAGACTGAATATTCTTTTAAATAAGTTATATTTCTGACGTGATTTCTTCCAGGTTTTCCCCTGTCAGAGAACTTATTTCCCAATATTTGACACGGATATCCTAAAAATATAAAATAAATAAAAGGTTTTGTACTTTTGAAACTGCATTCACTATTCTTTTGACGGTGGCTTGTTGTGGTTGCTGTATATCCGATTTTGTTTTCACCACCATAGCATTTATTGAGTTCCCCTATGTTTTATAAGTAAATTTAGCCTAAATATAACATTGCAAACTTTAAGGAAATATTTAAGATTTTCAAAGACTTCTTGGTCTTCACGATGAAACATGAAGAGTCCCACGTCACATTTCCTCAGCAAAATAATGCATTGTTTTCGAAACCTAATTTGTAATTTATTCTAGCTTTTATTTTGCAACTTACTAAACGGGGGAGAATCAATCATATGAATGAGGTGGTATTTGTTATCTACCGATTTAATCAGGAATTCTTCAATAAAATCTTGAAGGGAACTTAGAATGAAAAAAGAAATGACTACGTTCAGTGTCAGTTGGTGGACTGGTAGGAAAGCGTCTTGTATAGCATCTTTTGATAAAAGTGGTCTTCCCTACGTTTTGCTCTCCTATCAGAATAACTCTGACGATCCTACTAATATTTTCTACCTTTTGTATCAGAAACAGTTTTGAAACGTCCGGTTTAAGTTGATGCTAAATATATTTTTAACCTTAGATCACAGGAATACCGTAACAATACATGAATTAGATTGGCATACTAAAATGTACATATAAATGTTAAATAATTTACTTTTTGACGTGGATTTAGTTTTATTTCTTTCATGTTCCAGTAAATATCTACGCACAGTACATTTTCTACATGTACAATGACAGATGCCATCTGAACCCAATCGGCAGGAAGACTTTTTACGTAAACTTATGTCTTCTTCAGGTTTGCTAGATAAATGAATCTCCTAAGGATTGTCAATAAAATCCTACAGGTATACATTAGAGTTCGTAACTGAGGTGGCTAAAGATAAACAAGGTGTGCTCCCTTGAATCTCACTTCTATTAGATAGCTCCAAGTTATGTTTTTCCAGCTTCTGATTCCTTTCATTCAGATCTTTTATCCAACAGTTCTGCAATTCAAAAGCTTCCTTTAACTGTGTCCTTTCGAATTCAGAGATTTTAAGTTCCTTTTCTAAGAAGAAACATTTTTGGTCACAAGCTTCTTGCAAAATCTTGTCGGAAAGCTTTTTAACATCTTCCTCATGTTTAACGCTTTCATTGCAGGGTTGCAGAACTTTTGCATGGAGTGTGCAATCGCTCCTTGATATCAATTTAAGATTCTCTGTCGCACCTGTTACAGACCCCGTAATTTCATCTGAAAGGTCAAACTCTGAACTTTTTGACTCCTCAACTAGTGATTCATTTTCCTCAGTCATAGTTGGGGGAGATAGTAGTGGTTTAACTTTCTTTGGCTTATCTTCATCGAGATTCGATATTACTTCATACAAATACGGCAATCCTTCTGTGAATTCTTCCCTGGATAGTTTTTTACTGTCACTACCGTTTGTAATAACACTCCAAACATATCTAGCTTTCATATGAAATGCTCCTGATAATACACCAATATCTTCCTCTGTAACGTATCCTTTCTTTTTCTCATCCAGAATATCAAAAATTTTCAATGAATCAGACTGAAAATGATCATTTCTTGTATCAGGTCTATTTGAGTATGAAAAATTTGCATATAAACTCACAATTCACTTTTATCTAAATCGACCTTATGCTCATCAGCAATTTCAGATATCTTCCTCATATCCTCACTTGTCATCTTTAAGATTCTTGCCAAGGAGTCACTGTCAACTTCCTTTGTTAACACGTAATCCTCCTTATTGTATTGTATATCATCACTTTTACTTCTAGAGAAATGAAGAGTTTAACACAAAAAATACTTCTTCATCACAGATACAAATATACGCTATTATAACATTAGTTCTTGGTGTGTTTCATCTCCATGAAACGCTCTAAAATGAATAACAGAATGTTTTACGATACTTTGAATTTTTGCGTTAATGAGAGAATAAAAATACATGTAAAGTAATATTTTGCTGCTTAAATGTATTATTTCACAACTTGATTTAGTAAAAATATAAGTTTTATTCATTCAAAAAACGTTAATGGAAATTAATTTAAATAGCTGATTCAAAATCAACAATACATCTGATCATAGTAACCAAGGACGTAAGGAAGTTTGCGACATGAATAAATAAAGTGAAAAGTATTTGTCATGGAGTTTAAACTTTTGATTCAAGTTAATTAAATTTATAATTCCGATTGTTAAGATCAAATAATCATTAAAAATTTTAGTATTTTTTTTATTTTAAAATTTTATATATTATAATCATAACATGAGCTCGATTCATTAACTCTGAAATAATAATTTTGAATCAGGTTTAGTTTTTATGCAAATAAAATATATTTTTTACCAATTATTCTTATATAAGAAAGCAGGTTAAACACAAATTGCGTATATATGAATCATTGAAATAAAATTGTTCTCTACTTTGTTCAAAATTAGTATATTTTTCAGTGTATTTGGGCAGCATCAATTGCAATATTTGTTCTACCTTGAATCCCTTTTACAATTAGGAAATGTGATGAAAAGAGTTAAATTAATGGAATTATTATTTTAAAGCTGAAATTAACGTTAAACGAACAACAAATTTTAATATTCAAAAATAAATTGTGGTTTTATTTTACACCAAAGATCATCATTTTGTGCCCATACCTTGTGTATCAAACATTTTGTAATACAAAAAATTATTTTTTTTAATTTTAAAAGGAATTACATTTCTATTAAAACTTTTAAGTTTTTCTAATAATTTTGCCTCGTATTGAAATATATTTATTTTAAGCCGTTTATTTCTTAGTTTACGTGCTACATATTACATCAAGGATTCTTTGGATTGATTCGGTCCTGCTGAAGCTATAAACACCAACTTTAAAGTTAGTAATATCATTAAACTACAAATCTGGTAGAATGGCAGTGATTATTGTAGAAGACCTTCTGTAATATTGACAAGAACCATGTAGTGGCGGAACATTAATTCACAACTTACCTTAAAACGTTCTGAAATTTTAAATTTAAACTTCTTGTTGATTTTAATGATTTAATTTTTTGAATAAAAAACTACCATATCTTGTAAATATTAAAGATAGTCTAAAGAGCACTTATATCATGGGGATCAATGTAAACAAGCTAAGCTTAACTTCATTTCGAAATAGAATATAGAAAGCATCCGAAAAACACATCAGTCTTATATCATATTGAGATACCCTACTGGGTACGTGCCATTTATCACGTGGTACGTGAAAATTGATTTTGAAGATAAAGAAGACATATTTGTTCCAAGAGGCCAAGCCAATTTTAATATGTAATTCTATGTTACACCGTCCGCCTGTTTCCGGCGGCTTAACTTTAATCAGCGGCCACACCCAGGTTTGAAGGGCATTGGCACAGCACATATCCTATATAAAACGAATAATTTAAATAATCGTGCCAAAATCAGTGTCAAGATATTTGTCTGATGGCCTAATACAAACAAATTATTTAATAATTTCGGACATTTTTAATTGGTTAAACGGTTGGTAGCACACTTAGTTTATTTTCAGAACTACAGATTATTTTTTATAATTATCATGCAAAGAAGTTCTTTGAAGTTAACCATGCATTATGTATTGGACGGTCTACGTAATCTCTTTCTCTATATTTGAGTCGACTGTAGACCTCTTCTCTTGTCTTTGGATGCTAAAAATTATACAATTATTTATTTTTGAATGTAGGCCCACAAAACATAGTGTTATCTTGATATAGAGTGACAGATTTAAAAAAATTAAGTAATTAAATTTAACACACCTATATTTGTGTTGGACACAACGTGCGTGTGGTATGGAGATAGATCATATCATTATGAACCATTAACCGAATAGATGATGTTCCGATAGGGTTTTTTCTAAAGGAAAAAATTAATATTTCCTCAATTTTACCATTTATGTAAAGAGATCTATGATTTGAGAATTGAAAATAGATTTCCTGATGACATAATTTATCTTTAAAATTGTTAATGAGATATCAGTACTGAAATAGCCTATTAACCAAAATAAAGAGGATTTCAGTAAAATATAAGTTATTTATGTATAATACCTATCTAATTCAACACGAATGGTAAAAAGATTAGACTAAATAAAAAAAAGTTCGAGTGTCTTGTCGATACAAGTTAAAAGACCACGTAATACGAAATTTTCATAATGGACCAGATTGATTGCTTTTATACAAATTTAATCATACATTTTTTCACCTAAAAACAGAATAACACTCGTCCACTATGATAAAGGAATGAGCATAAGTTTAAATGTAGCACTTCATTAATAACAAGAATATATAATGATTTAGCCAACTAGATCATCTACTTTTTTTAAAGTACATATTTCATTGCTCGAAATAGCTATATTTATTTTATTTTGAAAGGAAGAAACACTGGACCTCTCCTATATTAGAACATTATTTATATAAACTGCATAAAAATGGTTTCATCCCGGAAAAAAATCAAAAATATAAATAATTGTTGATTTGTTAATGAATTCATGGCAATCCAACACCAAATATTTAAACCTAGAGCTTGTATTAAATATCTATCAGAGTTCAAACCATTGTCCTTGTATATATAGCAGAAACAAAAAATATTAAATGATATATAAAGAAGGATAAAGGCCATCACTGTTTGTATTGAAGTTTTAACACTCAATAAAATTTTTGATAAATATCTTTACATTCACTCAAAAAGTAACCGGTTCTGTGGTCGAATTCTTGATAAATTTTCGTTAAAGTATTGGAATATTGGTTCTCAACTACTTTGGTATCATTAAAACTTCAAACTCATCATTCTTAACCTACTGAGCCAATTCTGCTATTTGCATCCAATAAACTGATACACTGAAAGAAGACCTGTATGACCAGATAAAGCAAAAAATTATACAATCAATACGCATACACACTAACGAAATCTCCGAGTGAACCGCGGCTAATTAAAGTGGTTGTTTCCAGTATTGATTAGACTACTAATAGGATCGTATCGGAGCTAAATTACGAAAACCTGATTTCGATACCACTATGATTCCCGGACTTGAGATAAATAACTGTAACACAAGATAGCAATTTTTAAAGTGATAAATATAATTTTCAACGTTCTATGATTTTTTCCCTTATAGTATCTGTTGATCCATTCAATTTGACCCCGGCCCCATAAAGCAACAGTGTAAATTATATGCGAAGTGAATACATAATAGGGATTCTCTATGGTGGTAGCTCTCACAAGAAAATCGTTTCTGATGAACGATCGTTTGAAGTTTCCAAATTTAGAATTAAATTGATTATAAATAATGTGAATCCTCTTAACTGATGGATAACAGGAATGAATTAACTTTCAAGTATTAATATATTTTATGTCGCGAAAGCGGGCTGGAGGTAAGTTTCATCTTACTGAACCGCCTCCGAATCCATAAGGGGCAGGAAAAGGTTTTTTCTTCCATAGCTAAGAAAAAAAAATATATTTTATAAAAGTATTTATGTAATTTTCTTCTTATTATGCATGAAAAATCTTATAGTATAGGTGACTATTAATTCACCAAACAGAAACTGTTTAGATTGAACAATTGAGGGATTCTTATATTTTTGCACTTTCATTTAAATTTTCAACTAAAATATCATTAAACATGATTTATTATTACTCTCCAAAGAATGAACCTTTTTAATTAAAATGGGATCTCCGACATCATGTTCACATGAAACCATTCCAACACACTGTTACCTATTATATTGCAAAATGATAAACCAATGAAATCTGTTTTTAATTTACATCATTGTCAGATATGTTAATAACTTGCCAAAACAACCATGTGTAGTGCTGACCATGAATCGAAAAATTTGACCGAATAGGCATCGCCCCAGCACTAGGCTTCGCATTGAAACCGCCTGGCGTATTCTGTCTATTAACTTGAATACCAACTACTAAGTATATTTGCTAATAATTATATTGGAATATTATTACAATGTATCTTTAGCGTCATTATACGATTTTAAATAACCAGCAATAACACACATTAGTTGGATTTTAACGGGGGCATTTTCAGATTTGATAAAACCACAGTATTTTGGGAAATATTATATTATTCGAGAGACAAACATAGAGATATGACATATGAATCGTGGGACAAGAAGAAAATCTATTATTGTCAATTCTCTTCTCTCTGCTGACATTCTAAACAGGGGCGGGGGTAAATAAGGTTAATTTATAAGCTCAAGTACAACTGAAGATTCATCAGTGTTTTCTTTTAAGGTAAGTTAACAAAATACAAGCAAGCACTATAATATCAGGAGCTAAAACCACAACATATAGCTCAAGAAATCAATTTAGATGAAAAATAGATTGATTTCTATATAGAACAAATATTTATGATCACTTTTTACACTAAGATAAAATCAACACCTAAATCCAAACAAAAAACTTACCTACTCCTCATGAATACAAATTTAAATAAAAAAATTAAACTAAAAATTGTTGGTAAAGAGAGATGTGTCCATGGGCGTAATGCGCCAAACTCAAACACCTTATCAATTATTAAGTGTAATAATTTCGGCCTAAAAGGTGTTTTGATCTAGGCATATAATCTGATCTAATAAATTTTTTGTATGAAAAGTCTGTTGAATAGAATAAACGAAAATAAATCCCAAGGGGTGGCCATGTGAGATAAGCAAAGAAGATATAATAAACACCAAAAATTTGCAAATTATGTTATAATTAGATATTATTAGATAAAAAACTTAATACAAACCGAGCGGTGAAACAGAAAACGTTGTTCGAGATGGAAAAAACTAATTTTGATAAGTTCCCGAGTGTATTGACAACCATAATCTTGAGTGTAACTTTTGAATCATTGTAATACAGACATTCATCTAAGATTTTATGAACTGTTACTTCCATAAAATAACGAGTTTGGAAGAAACCCGGGGATATAAAAAATAATAAATTGTCAACTTTTTAAAGCTAATGAGATGATATCTTGAAATATTCAAATCAGTTACATTAGCTCTTGTTCCATTTTGAAATCAAAGAAATAAAGGTATCAGAGGATACCATGAATAACAAATACCACTTAGCAATTTGGCGGGATTTAGGTGGACAATCTGATTTTAAGCAATAATATTACCCTTCTTCAATAAAAAAGATTCATTTTTAATTTGTTCATAATAGAACTAAAAAAAATAAAATTTGGACATTTTATTTTTTTAACCAGATTTATAAATAATGAAACCTTTTATAAACAATTTAAGATAATGAAAAATGTTTTTATACGTGGAATAAAGTAGTCAACAGAAAGAGAAAATGCTTTTTCATTGAAATATGACAGGAAAACCACTAAAACCTGCTACAAATTTTTACAATTTTTTGTTCCACGCCGCATTATTCAGCCGCATTAGAACTGAAAAGTTAATAGATTCAGGTTGAACCTATATGCCGTCAACCGCCAAAGCCGTAATTTGTTAATTAATCTTGTAAGTTGATCGAAGATGACTGGTCGTGGAAAAGGAGGAAAAGGTCTTGGAAAGGGTGGTGCCAAGCATCACAGGAAACTGTTGAGGAATAATATTCATGGCATCACGAAGCCAGCAATCAGGCGTCTTGCCAGAAGGGCCGGTGTAAAGAGAATATCTAGTCTGATCTATGAGGAAGTTAGGAGTGTCTTGAAAGTTTTCCTTGCTAATGTCGTCCACTCTGCTGTGTGTTACACCGAGCACGCAAGAAGGAAAACCGTTACCACCATGGATGTATTGTATGCTCTCAAGAGACATGGAAGAACTCTCTATGGCTTTGGCTCATAAACTTTTGAGAACCTTTTTTATGTTGTAGTTTAGCTTTCATCTCTTCATTCATTTTATGCGTTTTTACAGCTTGTTGTATTTCAGTTTTTTTTCTGTTTTGCTTATGCGGTTTCCCATAGCGACATGTCTTCTTCGGAAATAGGGTTAACCGAATGGTTGATCTGATATTTTTCGTATTTTAATTTGAGTCTAATTTAGTAGTGGGAGGAAAACCTTAACGATTTTCATAGTTGCATTCTAGTCAAGATTTTTTAACATAATTGCCAGCCCGTATTTATGGGTGCATTCGTTCTCTTAATTGCGAGATGTGCTACATTTTTTCACGGTATGATTTCTGGGCCTTATGAGATTTGATATATTTGGTAAAGAGAATCTGATTGTTTTGTTTCCTATCAGGAAGAATGATCGATCTCTCGGAATATTAATTTTTTAGCTATGGGCGCATTGACATTTTTTCCATCATTAAAAGTAATTTCATATATAAACGCAACGATTACTTTTTGAATCTGGTAGGTTTTTATCAGATGATTTTTGAAAAAAGTTTCAGAGGTTATTAAAGAAGCTTAATAAAATTAAACTTTCAGATAAGTTGAGATGTGTTAAAATTGCTCTTGAGTGAGGTCGCTGTAATATTTGTTCTAGTGTTGTAATTCTGAGTAAAATGATGGCAAGAATTTTTTTGCGATCAGGGACATTTTTTCACGTATAAATGAGTTATAATGACATATTTTGTGTAATTTTCGAAGGTTAATATAAAAAAAATTAAGACTCTTCTTTATATATGTATGATAAAGAATTTAAAATTTTGGAAAATAAACCAGAATTAGACAGTTGAAATGTCTATTTAAATTAATCTAACCAATCGAGTTCCTAATTAGAATAAAAAATCTGTGATCGTACATATAAAATTAGTATATCAATCAAGGAATAAACTAAATGTTCTTCACAAAACTTATTAAAATTGAAAATTAGACAATGAATTCTATATATGTTGTAATTAACGATCGTGATATTTATAAAATTTAATAATTGATCTGTCGGTTCTGGGTTTTAACTTTTTATTTTCGATTGCTTAGTTCGATTTCAGCAATACCCCAACTTACTATCTGTGCATTATTTAAACAGTTCATATGATCGCTACTGCCCTAAGCAAAAAATAGTTTCATTGCTGTCTGCTGTATTATAAATTTATTTATTT
>LDMZ01064065.1:0-13476 GCA_001455285.1 Sphaeromyxa zaharoni
ATAATTTAATTCTATAACTTCCCTGAGTATCCTACTGTACAAAATCGATTCCTATTTCTTATTAATCACAGGTATAGTTATCATTCACTATATATAAAATTAAAGATTCATTCGGTTGGAAAGAAAAAAAATTGTCATCTTTTTTGTTGAATAACAGGTTTTTCTACTTTTTATTACGAAAATTTCAATAAATTTAGTAATTATCCTATTTTTGTTTCGAAACACTAAAGTGCAATCCAGGTAGCTAATCAATTTCATACTACATAGATACATCAAGATAATGTTAATTTTTTTTAAAAATTTTTAATATCTTTTTTCCTAAGAATTAAATTCAGGTATATTCAATTTTGTTTAATAACTCATAATTGCAGCTTAGGAAAAATTTTTGATACAAACTCCGTGCTTAGACTTTCTAAAATATAAAATAACTTTCGTTGTATGAAATTTTCATATAATTACTAACTTTTACGGACAGTATCTCGGATATATTTATATAATGTACCCTAATGTTTTTGAAAATTAAAAAACTAAAATAAAACCACTGAAATATTATTTTGTAGAGGTTAATTTCAAAATACTTTATAATAAAAACATTTTATACGGCAACGATAGTTATAATAATAAATGAAACAAAAATTGGTAAAAATATAAATCGGTTGGATTAATTTATGACTAGTCCAAATGATTTTACAATGGTATTATAATAAGAACTTCTTGATTATTTTAAAATCCTGTGCTGATCAAATCAAAAATTTTGAAAATATTATGCATTCTGGTAGTTCAGGAATATTTTCGATATTAAGAAATCCTTCTTTGAAAAATTTGAATCATAATACCTCATATTTTAATCAAAATTTAGATTTAATGAACATTTTTGTTTAAATAAACTTTTTTTAAAAAAATATCAAATTTATTAACCACATGAACCAAAATAATTTAAGTATAAATATCTGGGATTAAATTTTTATAGATCAAAGGTGTCTTAACCGTCATCTGTGGCTTTCTTACTTTGATGTATTTTTTAGAAATCCAGTAATTCTTTTCATCAAAAATATTATCGTGCATAGGTCAAGCTCTGACAATATTATTTCGCTTTCACAAGGGAACCGAATAATTACGAGTTTTTTAAATAAAAGGAAACACAGGTGCGCGTTGAAGGAAAAAATAACTCTTAAAAGTCAATTTCAGTTTTTTTAATATTTATAATATATATTTATTAATATGGGATTTGATGATCGAGATCTGGAGTTACCCGAGTACTGCGTGTTTGACAATTGTTGAGATTCCCTTAATAAATCCCTCTATGTGCATTGACTGAGGAATAAACCCTTTTGCCAAGATCACAACAAAATATTTTTTTTTTATTATCATTCTGGAATGCATCATATTATCACGATATAAATTTCTATTATGAGATGAGTGATGTGACTGGATGAATTCTTGCGTGTATCTAAACATTTGAGTGAACGTTCTTTTTAAATAAAAGAAAGGATTAGCACCTCAGTTTTATGTATTATAGGTTTTTAACGGATATATTTAAAGTGGCATTAGTCTAAATTTCACTACAAGATTAGATAAATGAATTTTATTCATTTCATACTCCTTCCACTCAAATCTAAAAAAAGATTTTATTTCTTATTATATTTTAATCGAAAGTGTCTTTATGTTAACGAAAAATAACCTAAAAATAGGATGGATCAAAAGCCAGGGAATTATAACTATGAACTATAATAATGCAATATAATTTTAATAATGATACTAGTTTTTAAGAGTAAGTTAATAAAAAGCAGTGCTTATGAATGCATAATATTTCTACATTATTGTAAAAGAATTCAGTTTACTATTCTAGGAATCTTGTGAAATAAGTTACTAAATCGTTTATTGATATTTTTTTTATTAATTAAGCTTAAGCAATAATTTATTTTTGCCATTTGTTGACTATCACTCGTGTATTTGAGAATTGAGCTAAACAACTTTTATGGAATTCGAATAAAGGAACTAGAAAAAGATAATAAAAAAGATTGATATTACAATTAATTATAACAAAGATCATACCTTTTAGAATTCTTTTCATTAATAAAATTTTTTGTAAATTTAAAAATTAAAGTAATTTAACTCGCAAATAACGTGATCGAGTATCCCATAAATTTGCTCCAACTCTGAGCGTCCTGAAGTGCGCTAATGCAGCTTACAACTGCCCTGTTCTGTAAAACTCATACGAGAAACAGGAACTCTCTAGTTTGCGACAAAGATTTAGCTGACTTCCGAAAGAGCCAGCATTTGGTTTGATTTGATAGCTTAAAACACTTTGATAATCTTAAAATCGTTACAGGATATAGGCATAAATGCGTAGTAAAGTTCATTGGATTACAAATGGAAACTATTAAGCAAATCTTTTTACTAGTTTAATATTAAATCCTATTCGATTTATTTTATGCTTTTACTTTGTAAATTCTTATAAACCCAGAATTTTTAACCAAATTATAATTATGATCTTACACGATCAATTTTTAATAGACCTGATCATTCACTGTCAAAAACTGAAATATACAGTAAGAAGAACACGACCTAAATCAAATCAGTGTATCTTCCCAATCTGACAGTATGGCTAGGATGTGTTCAATCATCAGTGCAAGGTGTTCAAAAAATAGTTGGTCTGATTTTTATTAAACTTTTATTGAAACTTATTTTTAAAGTTTTTTCTTGCTGCGTATAACGTCAAGAAGTAGAAGATTTGACAAATGTCATGTGATGGTTTTATTTTGGATTTAATTTTCGAAAATTTTCTAAAAAGATTTTGTCAAAAACCCATTATAACTGCGTTTTGGCTCAAAAAATGCAAAAATATTGAATGTAAATTTTTCACAGGTTGAATGTATTAAACTTGACAAAAGTTATTTTAAAATCCAATAAATTAAAGCTGTAAAGATACCCCATCAGTTGCCCCTTGAACCGTAACTTTTTTCATCAAAACGAATTTTTAAATTAAATTTTGAATTAAATTAGTATATTCTTTTTAAAAAGAAATCTATCAACAAAGACGCATCTGAAAAGAAAATAAAATACCTCAACTTTTTTGATGATCGGATTCACCTACACCAGTATGGTTTATTTCAGAATACTATTTAAACTTTAAAGGGTATTTATGTTTAATATGACCCTGACTACATTGATTTGTGTATTTTTCAAACTATTTATTTCCTTAGAGTTGGAATAAAAACTCCCTGACCGCAACCTATGAAATCGATGTGCTAAGACCTACTTTCAAACCGTTTTCAATCTTGTTTAGCCGACAGTCAATATATCCCACTCAAAAACCAATAGCAAAACAATTTGATATAATTAACCACCCAGAATTTTCCATTTACGTCAATACAACGCTACCGGTTTCTGTTAACCCTACTAAAAATTCAAATATCTCTTTAAAAATGCAGCCATTATCTATAAATTAATGTTATTCAACAAAAATGACAGAATAAATTTAACCATAAATAATACTTGACATTAAATAAAACCGCTCTTTTTGAGATCAATACGATCTCAGATAATTTTTTTAAAAAAACTTATTTAATTCATATTTGACCTAAAAATGAAATAATTTGGAAAAATTCATAAAATTTAAACTTTAATGCTTGATAATAGGACTTAGAGATAATATTTTTTTGGATAAGGGAGAGCGAAAAACAGTTCCGTCATTTCGAGATTAGATGGCAAAAAATTTTATGAAAACACAAAAAATGACTTTAAATTGCAAACAGATTCGAATGAAGATAAAATCGCTAAAAAGGCTGAATAAAGAAAATTTTGGTATCAAGTATTGATAGAAATAGCTCAGAGAATAACAGCCTACGCCACTCGGATGTATCAGATCTGAACAATTCGATTTTTAATTTTTTTCAATAAAATTTTTATTCAATAGTGACAGCGTAGGAAGAGATTTTGACGTTTTCCGTTTTAAAAACGACTGGAAAACTTTGGCTAATACATACCTGAAATTTTACGTATGCGTTCTTCGATTTGTATCGATTTTTTAATCAAATTTTGGAGCTTAAGAACCGCTTTTGAGAGCAAGGAAAAAGAAAGGTAATTACATCGATACATAATCATCAAAATATGAAGAGCATTTAATTCTGATGGTTTTAAAATCTGTTTGTCTTGAAACCAAATTACAAATAAGTAATATTCAATATTTTAAGTGTTACTGGAATGAAGTTTAGAAATGTTCGAAATGAGCCTATAGCAGTTCGCAGAACAAGGAGAATATTTGAACCCCCGAGGAGATATTCTCCAGGATGAAGAAGGGAGAGGTATTGTATATAGATTATTATATGCTTCGTTACTCTCCGTATATAGTCGTATACTTTAGATATATACGTGCAAGCGTGACTTCTTTAACATTAAGTGTTTATAAACTAGAAAATTTCCTTTTCTAAACTGTGTATACTAGGAAAGAATCTTTTAGCTAACCAAAAGCTAGTCATGCTCAATGGAAAAGATGTATTAAAATAATATATTAGGAACAAAAACAAGTATTAGTGCAGAAAATTTTTCCATAATGGCCGATTTGGTAACAAAATATTCCCATAATACTTTAGTGTAATTAGGACCCACCGAAAATCAAAGTAAAAAATTGTTGGAAACAATGAAAGGTTAGGTCTATTCAAAAATTATGCCCATAATACTGTTTTTGACAGCTATTTCATTTCTATTTCTCTTGCCAGTAAAATCTTAAATTTGAGGAATTACTATGCTCTGATCAATTCCATGTAATGAGAGGAATATATCTGAAAATCGTAAGGAAGACCTATGACACCAAGCTTTTGTTTTTTTCAGATATTGATTCCTATTCTTTATTTTTTAAAGAAAAAATGTTTTAAACCTGTTAATTTCTTTATTAAATACGAAATAACGACTAGAAGGAATGCAGGAAAGTAGAGATAATCCTCTATTGTGATAAAAAAACAATGAATTGAACAAAGTTAATAAAACTATTTCTATTATAATCATAAAATACACTTAAAGCGACGAGCAACTGCTGTGACTTATAACATTATGGATGTGAGCATAACGAACGAAGTTCATGTATAGAAAGAAATATTCCCACGTGAATCTATTCAAGATTCAAATATTTACAACTATCAGCCGATAGCTTATTTTAAACGCGTATTCATAATAAGATAAATTAAACTAAAATATAAGTTTCGATTAACGAGTTCTGCCCATGTAGAAAAAATCTTATCTATGTGACCGTGCTCAAGATGCAGAAATAAACAGGTACTGTTCCTACTGTCAATTGCGATGTTTTTAAAAGGCAATAGAAATGACCTGATTAAAAATTTTTTAAGTAATCAACCACATCTAACTCGGAATCAATCAATATATAAAGCCTTTCGGTTTTCTTTAATGATAATCAAATTTTTCATTTTTTAAATATTTTTTAGCTTATAATATTGTGGTGCTGGTATTTTGCAGATTTATTCTGCAGCAGAGCGATGTAGATGGATCTTAGGCTATCAGAGTCCTGGTCCTTGAAGATAAAGTGGCTCGGTTATTCCAAATTAGATATGTTATCACACATAAAAAAGAAACGATAAACTAAATGGTTTCTATCAAATAATAGGTGTGTTCCCCACGTCCACCTCAACAGGCAATGTTTAAAGGAACGCCGAAATGATTCGGTTGTTTCCGGTCAGGCTATTGATATCGTATGATGATAGACATCGTATGAAAATATGTTTAAAACAATAAAAAAATTAACCAGACCCAACATATTGTGTGCAACTTTTTTGATGCTGCTTCCAGTCACTTCTTTTATATTAATATCGTGCAACCGCATTTAATCACGCCACGCCCACTGTTGGGGCGGACGGCGAAGTAGTTATAGACGTTATAACGATAGTAATTAGTCATTGTTTTTCTTGGATCAGATGTAATTAATATATAAATGGAAAGTGATAAAAACCTGGGCAGTGACTTTTCGAAGTCACTGTTCGTTAATTACGTTTCTGGAGGGAAATATCCGGTAGGGTACCTCAATTAATTAATTTTATTCAATTTACTTCCAATATAATAAAAATATATATTCTTACACATCGAGATAGTAAAAAAATCATCTGTGGTCTCATATTGATCACAATAGGATAGTATCTTTACCTTTCAGAAAAGTTTCATAGGATAAATGATTGTAGTGTTTAAGTAGAATTATTAATCATTTTTACAACAAAATATGTTTTAATATAAAATTAAGATAAATTTAGTATCCAAATTGTTTAGAAAATCAGTTTAAGAAATTTTGAAACCAGAAATTTATAAAGTTAATCAAGAATATTTTAAGTAACAGGAATTTATGATAACAGAAGTCTATAAGGTGAGCTTTTAATGATTGTGTTAGTAAATTAAAGTTGCTACTGCTTTTTAAGAATATAAAAATTGATTAAAAATTAACTTTATGGGAAAGCTAACACAAAAAAATTTCTATATATAATGTAAATACAAGAATATTTCATCTAGGGCTAGACAGCAATCATAATGCTAAAGATTTATTATATTAGTGTTTAAAAGAGACCCTTTTAATTATTAAACTTAATATAATAACAAAATATATTAGCAACAATTTACTCAAAAATATTTTTGTTTTACTTCATGATCGAATCAAGAGATTCCTGCATACTTTCAACCTAAAACTGTCATAAAAATAATAAATTTGACTTTCTGATAAAGCATTAGCATATCATCGTAATCCAGTTCTAACCTTAATATATCGTGCAAATTCTTGGAAGACTCTGATGATAGTTCTAGATCAAGAATAGTAATCAAGTCATTAGGAGAGGAAGACTCAGACGATTTGGTAACAACATTTACAGAGTAATAGACTCCTTTTAACTAGATAGGACGTACAGAGAGAAAATTTAAGAAAAACAAAACTGGTATTAAAGGGTTTCTGTTTCAAATTATTTTTCAATGATGTCAAATTTTCTCCGTATGTCTGAATAAAGATATCAATCTTTGAGTCTGATAGTCCATACGATTTTAGTTCGTTAAATACTTCATCAGCTTTCATGTTATTGGATAGAATTTTTTTCACAATTTTTTGAATTTCACACATTTTCTTTTCTACATCACTCATATCATCACCTGTAATTGTAGATATAGCTCCAATCTGTTGGTTTGAAAAAACTTCATTTATATCCTATAAATTTGTAAAAATAAGCAAAAAAATATAAATAATCTAAACTAAAAATCTGTAATTCCTCAAGATTATATTACTTCGATGATATCTTTAAAAGTAATTTTCATCGCTTCCAGACGTAAAAATCGTCAAGAATACAAGTGTTCTTCAAATTATTTACAAGCATAGAGATCGCAACCTGCAATTAATTTTTTATCTATAATCAAAACTTATTAAATTTGTTTAAAAAACTTGACACCAATAAAAAATAAAATGTAAACTAAAAATAGAAACCTAGATTGAAAACACAAAATTCAACATATATATCTGTATTAATGGCTACACATATAACTATGCGAAAATAGATTAAAAAAGACAGGAATACGTATTAAAACACCACATATGCATATATAATGAAGTGATCGAAATTTAAAGATATAATTGTTTAAAAATACTAAGAACAATCGAAAATGCTTTAAACCAATTCCTGATCAAAAAGTTAAATATAAGTTCTATTTTGATAAAAGAATTGAGGCACTAAAATTTTTAAGTCGTACTCAAGTTAAAACAATGTTATCTTATCAATATTCCAGTCAACTACTTGTATCCTTCCTAGATGTCAATAACATCCCTACCTGTTATACATGAAAAGACTTTGAGATATTATTTCAATGTGTCGCTATAATTTAGCTTTACATTTAAATCAGAATCAAGCCGGAATTCTTACTTTTAACAATTTTCTTTTAAATTCCATCCTTTACAATCTTTACAGTTCCATCTACCTACCTGGGGATTGCACTTGCTTTTAAACCTGTTTCTTATAAAGTATATTGTGGATAAAATATAACATATAAGATAATTACAACGTTTTACAGTAAGTATGGAACAAATATCATGATGTAATGCTGAAAGTATTAACATTTTTATAATTAAATATGTATGTATAATTGTAAGCGGTCTTTTTAAAAGATCGAAATTTGAAATATTCGGGAGTTTCCGAATATACACGGTATCTTCTTAAAATTAAAGAAGAAAACCTTATCTGAGAATCTGTAAGTGATTTATCTGTTCGGTGTACAGAGTCAAAGATAATGATTTAGTTCGTATTTAAAATCGGAAATTGTATATAATTCAAATGTTTAAAACGTTCATTGTCGAATTTTGTATAACTTGTATACGTATATTAGGTCAAAAATCTAAATATCAAAATAGATAGTGATGAAAGGTAGTAATAGAGAAATTATCACAACTACAATACAAAAAATATGCCAAAGAGGCTTCAGTTGAAACACAGCTTTGTCAATGAGTGTGTGTTGTAGGGAACATCACGGGAGACCGACTAAGGTGGTTGCATGAAAAAGAAGAACACGTTACTAGAGTAAGCAACGGTTTGCCATTAATTATTATTTAATTTTTTCGGTAAATATCAGTGTGTTCTCTTTTAACGAAACGTAGTATGAGGGAAGAGTCGAGAAAGGTCTTGTATAGAAGGTTAACCTAAACTTCGGACGAAAGCTGGCAAAAATCAAGGCTCTACACACAGTCTAATTTAAATATAGCCCCGTACCCCGATCGCACAAAATTGTGATAATATATATCAACGCTATTTTAACATAATTTGAAGTACAATCAGATCCCTATTAGCCGAAATTCACTCTTTCAAATCGTGTTATCCACATAAATTTTATGAAATCCATAGTTTACTTTGTTTATATCTGTCGTGCGCCAGGGGAATCGGTCATACTTGATTTAAACCGTGAAAATGGACCTCATAAAGTGTCCGATATTCGTGCCGGACTTACGGGATGGCGCCAGAATCTGGGTTTTTCGGTATAATTTTTCACTGTCGTCATCAATTCAAATATGTTGAGTTAAAAAACTACTTTCAAAATTACCTACTCCTAGTTAGAATCCCAAGAAGGTATTTTTATGCCCGCCTGTTTTGGGCCACCCTGTTTTATTCAAAGGGCAATGCTTTTTTCGGAGTTGTGGGCATCACAATATCTTTTAAAAAAAACGGCTACCGATTAAATGAAAGTTTAGTAGGAAAAAGGACGGGTTAAAGCTCTGAAGTTTAAGGATATTCCGGGTTTCAGTTTATGTTACTTATGTTGAAGGGTATGATTAAATGGATAGATTCCAATAATAATTATTTTGTTAATAAAATAATATACCATGGTGGTATGGATTAAAACGAATATTATGAAGCTCCGTACAGAATATTTATTGAAAAATGTGATTGTTTAATAAAAACTTCTTATCTATACCATATTTTATTATATAAACTATGTATATGAATTAAGAATTCCGTGGTTTTATAGGCCTCTTATAATGAACCCCAAAGTTAGAATATTTTTTGTAAATAATGGTTCTGTTAAGACAATTCACTTTTTTCGTTACGTGAGTCCTCAATATTTATTTAAATCTGCATTAATGGAAATATATAATAATAAAATACTAAAGTTTTAGAGATTCTAGGTCAGATCACTAAGTTATTAACAGCAATTCCTATCATAAAGTTTCATTCCTGTAATATTTACTGGAGCTATTTAAGCTGCATAAATATAAAGATCATAAAAAAGTAAAAATGTTGACACCAAAGAAATTTAAAAAATTTATTAAAAACAATCTCTGGAATAAATAAGAAACAAAATATGTAGAAAACTGATTTTTACCTCATTTTCAATAGTTGTTAAAAGTGTAGATATTAGGATCCTAAATCCATCGTCTTCTATGTTATTAATCGATTCTAAATTCATATTGACTGCTTGATGAATATTTGGCAAGAAAGATAATTTCCAATGTCTCGAGATAAGTTTGGTAAAATGCAATCAACTGAGAAGGATAATTGTTCACCAAACGACAGTGTACGATTAGTGATTATTAATTCTCACACATTTTAATCAAAATTTTGTTAAAAATGAGCTTTCTCCGATGATAATTTGTATAGTAACTTTAATAAACGAAAACATGATAATTCCTATGATAAATGATAGAATATTTTGGTTATAGATAAACCTGTGATAAGTTGAGGCGATCCAAAAGAAGGATAAATCTTCCGGGACGTTTTATTGATTTATCAAACTATAGGCAGAGGTATGTAGATTGAATTAACCAGATTATATAAAATCGACATTTTCAAAGCGGACGGCAATCCATTTGTTACGCTTTTATCCTTACGAAGTCATGAGATGTTCCATTACAAGAAAACCTAGCAAAAATAAAAAAATTACTAGAATGAGTAGAAGAGCACTCAACGCAAACGAGGTTGTAACTCCAAAATAACAGCACTTTAAAGCAAATGAATTTTGTGTTCCTATGGGTACCAAAGTTTGCCTCGGATGCAATATAACTAGATGTGCAACGATTATTTTATCAGATGCTACTTTTCATATAAATTTCGTTCGTTCTTCGATATACTACAAAGTGGGAGGCGTTGAGTTTGTATTAAATAATAGAGTTTGAAACAAACCGACCCAAAATATGATAATTTATTTACGTATGATCTTATAATTTACCGCTAAAAACGTTATTATCTATTCGGTTATTATTTTCGAAATAATACTCTGTATCTTGTCAATACCAAGGAAGATCATTTTGGAATAATGAAAAAGAATAGTTCCACATGCAAAATCTTATATTTACTTTAATTACTTTGCAAAAATCATAACAAATAACCAATATTCGCCCTTCGATTGTGCATATACTTCGTCACACACCCTTTATCAAAGTTTGAAAGGATCTTAAATATACAATATTCTGAGTTTCTGGCTATCATTAATGTGTTTTATCCAAAATTTGTATACTATTCCGTAAAAATACTTGAACTAAACCCCTATCGAGTGCCTAGGTGCTGGAGCAACTCTTAAACATTCAAAACAGAAATATAAAAAAAGCTCAAATGATTTTTTATTTTATAATCTGTGGTGTATATTATTGCAGTCTGGGACAAGCCCTTAGTAATTTGTTTATTAAACGCTGTTGTGGTGCGTGCGCCCACATGACTCTTAAGATCAAATCTGCAATACGAACAAGACCGAAAAGAATTCAAACTTTGTAACGTGTTAGTTTGTAACTTTCTTCAATTTATCTTGTTCACCAAAAATTTAAATGTCTTCTCATCTAAGGGCCGTATGACCTCCGCTAGAGGCGTTAACCCACGATGACCGTGAGGCAGAAGGGGCAATCGGGTGAGGAAATAGAACCAACTCGATCTTCATCAGCTACGTGCTGACGGGTCGATACCCTCGTGGATACTGCAGCTGTATACCCGAACCTGGTTCTTTTTGTAATTTCATTCGTTTATTTTCACTTTTTAACCTTAAGTGCTTATCGATATCCCGAACATTGCTTACGGATATATCTAATGTACCTTTTTTTAAAATTAAAAGCTTTAAGCTTGGTATGATCATAATCATAGCAGATTATATCATATACCGTATCAGCATCTTTTTAGATCGCTGTAATAAAAGTGATTTATCTCAGATATATTTGTTATTTTTAACCCATTAGGATACTGTAAAACTGGCTACCACTTTCTCTCAAAAAGGTTACCGAATCTTGATTCATGCATTATTTTGGTAGGTAACCAGAGAGAGTTACAAAACTCTGGATCGATACGAGTATTGCAATATTCTTCCAATCTTCAAAACACTTGCGATGATAATTCTGTCAAAAAATATAACAAATTCTAATTTAAATCGAATTTACTGTTATTGAATCCAGAAAAAAGGAAAATTTTAACAAGTGCAAAGAACTTTGCTCTATCTTCATATATCTATTACAAAGACTAATACTAATTCACTCCGCAATGCGGCATAATATAGTTCTTATACTGATTAAGGGAACCGCCCTCCAGAGCACCTTACACAGGTGCATTAATTTTAAGGGAAATATTTTTCAAACTAATTTTTAAAATTTACGTGGAATTCAAGAATACAGTTTAATTCTGTTTTTTATCTATATTTTTGATGTATGATTTCTTATGCATATTAACTAAAACAAAAATCTTCACCAATTTACTCAACCGACTATTTATTACCAAAAACATACAAATTGTAGTGTTTTGTAGTGATTTAGTAGTCGTTTATGTTCGTTAAATATAGTATATCATACACGTTTCTGAGGACACTTCACAAATTTGCTTATTTAAATTTAAACTTAGGTAGTGTAGAGTAGATAACATTGTAAATATAATAGTTAGAGGCGGCAGCGGTGACTGTAGTTTTTTGGGTATTGACACGTGTAAGATCCTATGAAGGTTACAAGCGAAGATACGCTACAGTAGTTAATTCTCACCCCTCCTAATACTTTGTATAAATAAAAATAACCAGCAAGTTAATAGATTGTAAAATGAAAAATCTGGAAGTCAATGAATACCTCCATTTTTAATCATACAAGAAGCATGCTTTTACGCAACAGGTACTTTAACAATCGGTCAGAGAATGGAGTTAAATTTATAAAAATAATGTCACGAGAATGATATAGATCAGTTAATTCTGAGGTTTTAAATATTTCAGTTATAACCCACTTAATTACCGCGCAGTGGGTGAGGCAGTTGACGTATGAGTTCAGGCCGAAAATTCTATTAAAAGGTGACTTATAGATATAAAGGCTTACATCGTAGTCCTTTTTTATTCTACTTACAATATTTACGGAGATTCACCGGTTACATTAGTTTTCTAATCATTTCTCCAAGGGTTAACACCGTATCCTCAACAGTTAAGTGGTCTGTCATTCGTTTATCATTATGGTTTAAAATTAATGTCATGATTAGTAAAGTGTAATGATCATTGTTCAAGCACTTTATCCTTCAAAGGCAGGTTTAGTCATTAAGAACTTTCCAAAAGTTTAAGAAAATTGTCTCATTTTGTGTTGGAAAATTAAAAAATTTCTGTCTTCATCATGAAAAATATTAATTCTGTGTATGAATGGAGATAGGTCATAGGATTGAGTTATCAAAGATTAGCGTATCTTCAAACTGCACGTAATGAATCGAATTTAATTTAATGTTAAAAAATTAAATATTCTTAAAAAATATTAAAAACATACTAAATCTTTAAAAAATTTTGTGGATCTATTCCAAATGAAAATCAAGTGTTATTTTTACCGTTAAGAATTTATTTCTCTTGAACTGATTTGCAGATAAACCTAATTAACAAATTTTAGATATTTTCATTTTTTTGGCCTAGAATGAAAGGACACTTCTGAGAGATATGTCCTTCAGACATAAAAATTAATCATATTATTGTAGCATATTAGATACTCGTAGATTAGCGTAGTTATCCGGAGTTAGGAAGATACACGCT
>LDMZ01064118.1:0-10250 GCA_001455285.1 Sphaeromyxa zaharoni
TTATAAAATATGCTATTCTCATTTTGAGGTTTACTATTCTCAATATGAAGTTAAAAAGGTATATATCACGCTAGCACTCTTTCCTGCCCCGGTTCTCTGGCAAAAAGATTAAACTTTTGTGATGGGATTTATGATATCCCTCCGTAGTAATCCGCTAGAGGCGCAATGTAGCCTAAATAAATGTAGCAGTAATATATAGACGCAGACTGCCGACTAGGATTGACTACTTACTTTTGTTCAGCGGAGCTAGATACTGAGTTACCAGTAATTCTCGTGTAGGACAGAAAATGTCCCAATAATACTTCCTACACAAATTCGTTTTCACCCATTTGTGAGCATCCAACACATCTTTCTCAAGGTTTAGGCGTGGCTTGAATAAGTTAAACGCATTAATCAGTGTATAGTCCGGCAATCCGAGAACCAACCTCTGTTCAATGGCAGGTGCAAGGCCAGTCGCCTTTATGTACTTCACCCAAGCACAATCTAATTTGATGAAGTTGAAGCTAAAGAGTCGTTTCGCATAATAAGATGACCTCTCGTTATACTCCAGAACTTTTGACAAGAATGCTGGGGGAGCAGCAATATCATTAGATTTCTCCCATGGTGGACTCTGGCCCCTTATCATGATGTAAATATACAAATATAGCAAATCATTCTTAGCATGATTGACTCTCGCATTCTTAATGGTCTGATTAGGGCCATCAGTTACGATCTTCTTTTTATCAGCAGAGAGAGACTTTGAAGCGAAAAATATCAGAACATCTATGATTTGTGTTCCCAGCTCTAATGCTTGTATCACTGTGTCAGGAAAGTCATTACCCTTACAACAAATCAATAACTCCGAAGCATTGATCGTGTTTATCAGACCCGACTCTCGGATAAAGCCTGAATAGCCCCTGCCAATTCTTCCGGATCGAAAGAGAGTGCTTTTCCTTCGAATAAACCTATCCAGATATCTTGCTTCGAACGAACACTGGATTCAACAACTCTTTGTTCCTCCAACCCTTTCCCGTCATAGTTGGAACAGCGTTAGCACCTGAACCTTCCCTTCTGCAATCATTTGCAATGTAACCCCGCAGTCCACAATTATAGCAAACTACTTTTCTTCCTTGTAGTTTATCAACTTTTGCTGAGAGTTCCTTTACCAAATTTGTAAGAGCATCAATTCTCGGATCACTTTCTCTCTGCGTGTTCTTATTTGACATGACACAAGAAAATCCTTCATCTATTTTTCTTTCAAGTGTTTTGTCTAAGATTTTCAGTTCTTCAGCAGCATCAACTATCGTCCAAAGATCATCGAATTTTATTTTTTAAAGCTCCTGTTTTAATATATCGCTTCCCAGACCGTGAACAAACGTAGAAATAAGCTGTTATTCTGGCCTCGACAAAATGCAGCTTGGTAAATCTTTTTTAAAGAAACAGCATTATCCCTAATTGATTCCCTTTCAAGTTGAACACGTTCTTTGAAGAGTTGTTGTGCTTCAGTCGGTTTCAGGCGACGAGAAAGCTTTTTTTCCATGAAACAAGTAACTTCTTCAAAGATATTTACATCATAGTTCAAATCCACTAGCTCTTCATATATGCATTGGTCCAAACACACAACTAGTGTATCTCTGTAAATAAAACTTGGTCAATTCCCATATCACGCATCAGATTCTGAAACCTCTTCAGCCATGGTGCAAAATTTGCCTATCCATTAAAGGGCTGAAGGAATTTCATGATTTCATTCGACTGCGCCATATGCAACACGAGTATAAATACAAAAGTAAGTAATCGGTCCTAGTCTGCAGTCTACGTTTATATATTACTACTACAATAAACATCTCGATTCGGGGTAGGGTCTTCTTGATGCAGTTACTATAACTGTCTCATTGGAGTGTTCATAAAAAAAGACGCGCGCTGGAATTAGCAATATGTACCTGAGGTACCCTCTAGGGTATTCCCCGGTCCCAATATGAACCGCGAACAGGGACTTGCTGTTGAGTGACACCAGTCTCCTTGTATCCGTTTTATTTCCTTTTTCCGTCATCCAATTATTAACTCTCTGGAAAACCAAAACTGTATATATATAGCAATATAGCACTACTTAAATAAAATATATCTCCCCACCCAGAGGCGATTAATTTGTTTAAATATTTAAGCTACGCCCCTAGGATTATATAGGGAACGCCCTTGTCTTTGGCGCCCTATCATCGTTGCTTTTATGTAACGGGCGCCAATTGTCGTTGTGTGGCACCACCGTACCTAAAGACAAAAGTCTAAATATTAAAATTATCGAACTGTAAATTTCAATTAGAAAAGGTGATGCTGTTTCTTGGCACAGTAGTTTTTAAATGTAAATGAACGAAATACACATAACACGTAACCATATTTATTCATCTAGGGCGTTCTTATATACAAAAAACCTGATTCTACGATAATATTGTCGCAAACTTTCGGGAGCAGCAGTTGCATAATGACGATTGACGGCAAGGGAAGAACTTGAATTTTTAAATAGAATTCGGATTACTTAACACTTCATATAATTTTATTTTTTCTATAAATAATGAAAGTTTAATATAAGCCGCCAGCGGGTAAATACATACTTTTAAATTTTTAATTGACAAACTTCCACACACCGTGGGAATCTGCTAGAATATTTTAATGATAACAAATAGTATCTTTTTCATTTCATTGCAATGTATCTACAGCCATACAATGAAAATGAATGCCGGCCTAGAGTGGATTTAGATCATTTTTTGGTTGAAAATAACAAGGATCTCAGCAAATAAATGCAACAATGCTTGAGAAAAGGTCTGCAAAAATATTTTGAGAAAAAAAATTATATATACGAATTTTAAAAGACAACTCAGGTGATTCCGCTAAATTGGAGAATAATTAAACTAATATTTGATTATTACCTTCAGGATTAGTTTCATTTTAAAAAGGAAAATTTTAGTTGAAAATTTTTATGCAAAGGACACAGATGTTACATACTAAAGAGTTTTTCTTTTATTCAAAGGAGCTATTACATTTACTAGGGTTAACTATAAATACAAAAATTGTTATTTTTTATTTATTATATAAACGTTTTTTTATATGTTAGGAGACTTTTTTAACAGTCAAAGATTTCTTTCTTTAAAAATAATTTAGAAAAATTAATGAGCATGCAATGTGTGATTGAAAATATTTTTGTGATATTTACATTTGTTCTCTTCCTATAGATTTTTTTAAGTAAATGGAAATGGCATTCAGGTTCAAATTAATGAATAAAATTATGGTCAAAGGAAAGACTAAATCGGGAGAATATTAAGGTATAAGATTACTGGTTAATTTACGCAATTGATGAGGTCGCGAATAATATATTTTATGTGTATCTTTGTAAAAAGATGAAGAATATGTAAGGTATTATAACCAGATATGTACTGCCCCGGTCGATTAAAATTACTGATAGCTTAATAGCTGTTAAAAATCTGGACGATTTAGGATTCCTTGCGAAATATCGTGTTGCATGATAGGGAGTTTTTAAATGGCAAAATAAACACAAGAAACTATAGAAAAGATTTTCGGTTTTTAACAAATGAGAATCGAATGAAATTATGCAGGAGACTCCAGGATATATGTACCTGGACTGATTTCTTTATAAAATGTTTAAAAACGAACTATTTGATTGTATAATGGAAAGTTTAAACATTATATTTCTGTTGTAAGTTATTTAAATGCTTTAAATGTAATTATTTCCTTCTTTATTACTAAAAATGTTTCACGATTAATTTTGAGGTTAGCGCTGAACTTGAAGTTAATATAATAGAATTGAAATACAAATAATTATATTATCGAATTTCTTCATGGAGTTTGATTCTTACACAAGAAGAAGTTCATTCAAGATTTTCGAGCAGCTGGTGCAACGAAATTATTTCTTGACTTTGAATTAATATTATCATAAACCAGTTTACGGATCACAAGATTTCAATAATAACCATAGTAGATCCTATTATTGGCAAATATATAATATATAAACGCGACAATGCGGTCTCGGCGCGTGGATAGAACTTTTTATCGGTAGAGTACATAATTTGTATATATTTGGATTTATTTATTCGAATCTTGTTACCGATATCAACTCGTATCAGCACTGGTTGTTTTTTTGCGCATCTTGAGATCAAAATCAGGTCGATTTATTTGCTGTGGCTGCAGAAACCCACTACATATGTCGATTGTCACAATATAATATAAAAAATGCGTTAAGCGTGTTTTTAGATAAAACGTATCCCTTTCACTTTAGTAGTTGTACGACAATATCATTTTTTTTAGTAACTAGTACCAAATTCTATGTTTTTAATTATTTGGGTATTTATTTCATTAACGTGTGTATATTTTCACAAGATCCATAAAAATACAGGCTAGGTTAAAATCATATTTAATTCTGAGCAATGAATAATAAGATATTATCTTTAAAGTTTTTGATTGACATTATTTAATCATAAAATTGATTTGATAATAAATAAATAAATTTCCAAAAGTTAAAAACTCTATAATTTAATGCATATGTTAAATAAAAAAACAGTTTTCCATTCAACTGATAATAATTTATGATTTATTACCCAAATTTAAGGTATTCTGCACTTTCAATTTAAATTAATATTAATAAATAATAGTTAAATGTAACGAAAAAAAACTTATTAAAACAAAAGTGTTTAAGGAATCTTAAAATTGTAAATATTGAAAATGATAGTTGATCTACATATTTTTATTTTTAGATTATTTATGTATTACTTCTGTGGTGCCGAGGACACCACGAATGGACCCAAGTCATCACATGGCGTGTTAAGAGGTCCGAAAGATAACGAAACATAAATTTTTATAACATTAGCTATAGGTAGCTGTTGTTACTATATTGAACATTAGCATGATGAACAGGTACATTGGGGAGCAGCAAAAGGGGGAGTCATCCAGGACTCCCTCCATGTTCCTCTTCGCGGTCTACCAAGTGACCGTGAGCTATCCGCGTGGGTACACCTCAACGTCACAGTGGTAGTTTTTTATTTATTAATTAAATCTTAACATGTCTGTTGTTTCGATAGAGTAGGATTTTGAGACTTTAAAAATGCCCTAATGACGTAGATTTATAGTATCATATGGATTAACAAGATCTCTAAATCTAAATACGAGGTCAAAGAATCTTGCTCATTATAACCAAGATAGAAGTGTAACATATATTATGTTACGGTAATGTAACAGGTTGGCTAATCGCTCATGGCCAAGTGGCTAGGCCTTCTGACAGTAATCTGAAGGTCGCGGGTTCGAGTCTCAGCCTAGGCTAGCTTATTATTGTTACAGAAGCAACAGTTTTATTAAAAACTTTTGGATGGATCAAAAATCTTTTGCTGGTAATGAGGGCTAGATACATTATTAATCGTTAGTAATCGTAGAGGCAGGTAGATGTACATTGTAAAACGTGCGTACAGCCTGCTAGATGGTACATACGTTTAACTCTACAATGAGGTAGTGCAGAATAATATCTGAGTCGAAACTTAGTAATGCATGGTAATTTAGTATAGCGCATTTACTACCTGTTGTATGCACGCACAATCACAAGTACAACATTAATTAAAACGTATCCGCTTGACAAGTATAGTTTGATTTTGGAACATTATATGGATCATTTTGCCTATGAAAATCTAATAATACTATATATGAGCTAGCAGTGACTAAAACTAGATTAAAGGAATGTCTTTATTCACTTTAAACCATCTAAACCAAGCCTGCTCCAAGGCACCCCTCTATTCAAACAAAATGAGTACCTTATATCTATATTTTGATGTACAAATCTTATAGGATAGCTTTTAATCACATTAATCGTCATTTTCGAGCTTACAGATTAATGAAAGAAGTTTAGAGCTAATAATGTTGCACTTTTACGAAAAAATGATTATAAACCACATGTGACTAAACTGGTGGATGAACCATGTGCAGTTATTTGTCTTTCGTGTTAATATCTTGGAATTATTTTTGACGTTAGTCATATTTTGGGCATTTAGATCCTAGTTTATAATTTTAAATTAATGAATGATTGAATTTAGGTATATCCGGCCGGACTCAATCTACGTTTAATTACCGTTTGGTGTTTAAATATGCCATTTAAGAATGTTACGACACAGTACTCGCATTATTTATTTTTGATTGGAAAAGATGTGTGATATTTCTATTAATTTCTTAAATTTCGAGAATTTAGATATTCTATCTATTACGCTGAGTAAAATCAACCAAATGTTACTTGATATTTTTCTAATCTGAGAGGAGAAAACTGTTAGAATTATATTTTCATCCAATATTCAAATTAAAAACAGCTTTTCATAGGACTGTGATTAGATAAAGGTTCGGAAGTCGTTTCGTTATCAATTCTTTAATTAATTCAGTAAATTCTATATCATTAAATCAGTTTTACTATTCTCGCATATATTAAGGTTTAAATAATTGTTAATAAGAAAAAGAAGTTCCCCATCTTGTTCCAATTTTGGATATATAAATTTTTTTATGCTGATTGTAAAAAATCCTACTACCACTAAGGATATCAATATTTTTAATACAGTTTATGGTTTTCTCTTTTGACACGTCAATCTAAGAACATATTAGAGAGTTCATAAAATCTAGTATTCTAAAAGATCTTATAAAATATTCCAAATCACTAATAAACAGTGGCGTGAATAATCTTCGAAAATTACTTTTAAAAAGCGCATTAAAATCGTATCGCAACGTTGGAGAAGTGAGTTAGCAGTTTTTGGACGAAATTAAAATTTTATATTTTATACACAAATTGTGTTTAAGAAAAAGGAGCATTGGTTTAATAAAATTATTCATGATTAAAAATAAATAATGGTATATTTATCAAAGAAAAAAGGGATCTTTTAATTGCATATAAAAGTGATGTAACTGCTTTTAATCAAATGCTACTGAAACTATGTCAATTATTCGGTTGATAAAATCACAGATAATATAACATCCTCTAATTTTAAAATATAAGTTATTTGAGTGGTTTTCTTATATAAGTATGGATAATGTATTTACAAAGGTTTTTTATCCATGAAGCTTGTTAGTACAAAAACCATATTCATTTTTAAAATGCAAATGCCCACATGTACTAGAGTTGAACTCATTATAAACTTTTCTTTCGCAATTTTTAATTCCTTGCCTATAAGTTTATGAAATACATATTTATCTTTAATCCAGTTGTTTAACATATATAATGTGTTTTGATTCGGTTTTAAGCCTTATGTGTAGGGGTCTGTTAGGTATTGAGAGAACTCGGTTAAGATTAAAAATCTCAGAGCAAACATAAGTTGCATTCACTAGTCCAATAATAAAAAATAGAATTATCGAAAACAAATTTAAGTCGGTAGAAATTTTCAGGTTTTAATAGATATACCTATGCCTTTTCGAATCATATCTGACCTACTCTATTGATTACCGTCAGATTCATCGCTACTCCAATCCAAGATCAGTTCAAAACCCTGGAGATTTAAACAATTTTTTTAGTTCAAAAATAATAATAATGAAATTAACTAATATCGTTATAGCTTGATCCAATAAAATCAGACGAATAGCCACTCGTCTACTAGAAAACCGTCTAAGCTTGTTATAATTGATTTTTAGCATTGCGAATGCCCAATTTTAACAATTCACAGTTTAGATAAGTTCAACCCAGATGTAATTGAAGTTTCAATGCTATCATATGTTAGACTCTTCACATTCCTAATCAGAACAATACAAAATAAAGTATTCAGTGTGATAAAGCATGTTCATCTATACGTAATCTTAAGGTTGAGATATAAACTACTAGGAAATACCGAGAAAGCAAATCAGGTTATATTTTAAATTATAATTGGTTTCATAAATTAACGTTAATAATTAATACAGAGATATATAAGCACTACGTCCGGGACATTCCCTTTAAGGAAGGAGCACGTATTGATAAATAAATTTGAAATTAATTATTTTAGTCAAACTGAAAATTGAGGTATTTATTAGGAACTTTCAAATTTTTTAATAATAATTATATCTTAGTCTTATAAGAGATGTAAGATGATTAGAAATAAACTCTATGAATACCCTTTGGTCTATTAAGATTAATAAACACAAATCGATAACATAATAACTATTTTATACATGAATTTATGATCGCAAATTGCGCTGGTGGACATCCTTTGCAGTGATTCTCCTGGGGATCGAGAAATGGATTTTTTTTACAACCTGGGGGCTGAAAAAGGTTGGTGAATCTACATATTTCTTCCGGGTTAACACGGGTGACGAAAACGAATATTCCGCAATTGGATTGGGCACATGTGGTTTTGAAGGAGTTGATATGTAGGTAATTTTTCGAGGCACAGACTGAGCTGACGATTCGCTTACCCCTAGATCATCCATTTCATTTTCATCACATTTAACGTACTCGACATTACTTCTAATCTCAGTATCAGAGTCTCGTGACAGATCATAGCAAACTAATGTCATTATAACGTTATTAAAGTAAATAACTTTCATCCGGAATCTCATTATGGTCATAAATCATTTCGACCCCATCTTTCTCATGACCTCGACAGAAGTCCCGGATCGCCACTTCAGGCATTGGTAGCCCGTTGTTGAAGCTTGAACTCTTGAGCATTGCCCTGCTAAGCTGAACGATCTCTGATATATGCCTTTGGCACTTATGTACCGCTCTACTAAGGTCAGGTGCATCATACTCTACATCTTCATCATCACTAGCACTGGTATCACTTATCTCGGTAGAGTTTGAACATGGTTTAAACCATTGTCGCAGCTCTTTCGTAGTGATACGTAAAGGCTCTTCTTTGTTCCGAGGTAGATAACTGCGTGAGCTATCCAACATCTCGTCTGAAGCCAGCCAAGAATGCAACTTTTCATTGAACTCCGTAGTGCCACCACCATCTCCATAATGTATTTTGCTATTTTTCCTCAATACGCGTTTTTTGTTTCGGGAGACACTTTTACCAACAGATCTCTCACCGGAAGGATGATCGACATGTTTTAATCGTTTCATTTTTACAGTTTTTATATTATCCAGTAAATCTTGTGAACGATCTTCTTCCTCCATCGCCTCTAAAGTTGAAACTAAAAAATATCAATATAAACCAACAACAATTCACCATATTCATCAAGAGTTACTGCACACGTAGGCCGGTCTTTATACTAAAAAATTGTGATACCAAATAAGCAATATACCTTTGCTTCGATTCTACTTAAATCCTTCATGAAGGCTTTGAGTCCTTTTGCCATAGCTGAAATGTCAGAGATAACGCCGCAAAAAAGTCAAATTATACACATTTCCCGCCATTTTTAAATGGATACGGTTAACATTAGATAATAGACGAATAGGTGTTTGATTCAGATTTTTATTCTTTTTATGATATAATTTTTTTTGTGAAAATTTATTTAATTTGTTACAGATATTGATTAATGAAATTTCGAGAATATTTTATTTTAATTTTTTCGAAAATCTGAGTTTAAGTTATCTTAAGAAACACGAAATGATTTTCCTGTTCGAATATTTGTAATTTTAGCTCTTTTACAGTCAATTTCACGAATCACCCAACCTTCCCATTTTGGCGAAATTTTTGATGTGGTGGGATAGTCTTTAATACTTTTTGTCATATAAAGAATTCATAAGTCTTCTGTTTAGAGAGTATTTTAGGTCGGAGTAAGATTTTTGTATTGAATTTGATACCGCTAACTGTGCTTCAATTTCGTCCCATATTTAGTTTAAATTCCTTTTCATGTCAAATTTATCTTTCGAAGCTCTTCAAAAAATAACTTCGAAAGGTGTAACGTGTTGATAAATGTAGTGAGGTGTTGTAAGCATAGGTTAATTTAGGTATAAGCTTTTCCCAATCTTACGTAGCATATTTATTATGGTTTTATTAGCCCTCTCTGCAAGTCCATTTGCGTGGGGATGATAAGAGGTAATGCGAAACTTTCTATACCAAAGTTTTTGTATATTTCTTTAAATATAAAGCTCTCAGAGTTTGCACCTTGATCAAATTGGGCTCTTTTCGGGAAACCGCAGGTTGAAAATATAGGGTTTCTCAGTTAAACTCGGCACTTTTGCAGTTAAACTCGTCACTTTTGCAGTTAAACTCGTCACTTTTGCATTCAAACTCGGCACTTTTACATGATTCCATTATGCGCCAGCGTTTTATTAGTAAAACAACGATAAGATAGCAACTAATAATTATTATTGTTATATATGTTTGAAT
>LDMZ01064121.1:0-16005 GCA_001455285.1 Sphaeromyxa zaharoni
TTTTTGTTATGAAATATGCCCTTTTCTCTGTCCTGATAAAAAAGGATTAATATTTTTTTGTATTTCATATGAATACTTTTGCTTTGAACAAAACTGTTTTACACATAGATTTTTGTACATGCTTAGTTTTGCATTTCATATTAGTTTATGCCTTTCAGAGTGATTTTTAAATCTGAAAAATGTTAAATTGAATTTCTAATAACAATATTGTGGAATATCAATATTCCTCGCAAATTGAAGATTGGTACAGTGAATCTTCTTTGTGGAATGATAACACTTTGTATTACTTTTTTAGAAAAATTAAGTCAGGAACCTACAAATCATAAAGCTCTTTTAAAATTTCATTGGTGTATTTGAAAAAGTTTCCTATGTATAATTAGATGTGAATTCGGGATATATTTTGTTAAATGTTTGACTATTATGTGTATTATAACGAAACAAACAGATAAAGCAATAAATAAAAATCTAGTTGAGGTTCATGCGCAGCTAACTTATACCTTTAAATCTTAAAAATAATACGATATGATGACGTCACTATTTATTTGATTATTTACAATATTTTCCTTGTTCTTATATTTTATTCGGCTTCTTCATTATCAAATTGTGAAAATATACGTATCTTATCCAGGGTCCTTTTCATTGGTTCCGAATCCCTTCGTCTAAGGTCTATATCGAGGTTTAATTACTTTTTTGTGAATCTCTTACAGTATTAATATATTATCCTCCAGAAGGTTCTGAAAACCGTTCTTAGTTATATTTGTTTATATTTTAACAAGAAAAATTGTTTTTATAGATATCAATCTATTATATTTCTTTCTAAATTTTTATCTTTTTACGTTTATACAAGAATGTGAAGTAAATATCTTTTTTGATTAAATTTAGACGAGTTTGCGTTTTATGCCCTTTACTACTGAGGAAAAGTTCGAGTATTTGCAACCAGAGCTGCATAATTTTAAACGGATATTGTTATATATTTAGTATTTAGATTAGATTATCTCTACACCTCGCTATGCGGGCGGGGCGCGTGCTGATTATTTCTTAGTTGGATATAGTACAGATATGAAGTAAAAATATTTGGGATTGCTGCTTTAATCAAACCTATTGAACAATATAACAAATGAGAAAATGTGTACATACACGTAAGATACTGAAGAAAATTTCAGTAAGGAGACGAATTTACATTAATATATTTTCCGATTTTCAGAAGTTACAAAAGCTGTTACAACTCTCTGGTGCCACCATATGAATGATTCAACAAAACAATGGATCATGTAATCCAATAAATGGCCACGCAAAGGAATAGATATATAAAAAAAACTCATAAAGAAGTATTGGGAGTCAAATTATTTTGAAATTGTATTAATTAAAAATGTCTTCCATCACTGGTTCAAGACCCGACATGAAGCAACAATATTATGATCATTCCAAATCCCTCTTCACATTCAATACCGAAACAATGGAAACCCTAGAGAGTAAATCGAACTCCTCAAAATCAAATCATATCTAAAACGAACGCTTAATTATTATCTCGAAAGGAAACTAGAATAATAATTTCCTATATTTAACATTTTATTTAAACAACTTAATAGCGTTCATTTCTTTCATTTTACAATTACTATGACTTTTTATGATTTCTTTCGTTATGGAATAACGATAAATATGTATTACAGCCAAATTTATATCCACCTTTCTTGGTTCCTTCCTCTAAATTATCGGTTTTACTGTCATAAAACTTGTTCTACTAGACTAAGGATAAAGTTTATAGAAGCAAAGAAACAGAACTTGGTGACCAAAATGTGTAACTAAATGGAAAGGAACATAATTTTATAAATTGCATTATTTTTGTTACTTTCAGAGGTTCTTTACAAATATTTTGTTATCTATTCCCCAAAATTTTTCCTACCGTAAGTTTTATCCCATGTTTCATAATAAATGATTTCTTCTTTATGTGTATAACAAGAAACACTATTATTTTTTTGAACGTATAACGTCGATACTTTGTGAGAAATTCCACTCTAGGTGTTTTACCAAATTAGGCTTTAATAGATACGGTAACCCCATCTTTATCAAATAAATAAATAGGAAATATCCAGTTGTAAATAACCGTTTTGTGTTTTGTGAGATCATAACTTGTTTCAAACTAAACCTTTTCAAAATTTTTTCCATCATGTGAATTTTCAATTATTCCAAAATTATAGAAAACTCTTGGTTCTTTTGAGATGGCGCTTATTAATGTCTGAATATTATGATACTCAATCAATCTATTTTTTATATCAGCGAGACGAACCGTAAAATCCTCTTATATTTTATTATTTAAATTAGATTTTTTTCTTCTATGGCCAGTTTAAGTACACTTTCCCACCCTTTCTGTCTCCGTGAATTCTTCCCTCAGTTAATACTCTACTTATCTCATAAAGTTTACACTTTGAGAGATTATCAATGATAAGTTATGCTTTCATTAAATTCATTTTTCTGTTTCTATATCCTTTTATTTAGCGCTCGATAAGCCTTAAATCAAAAGAAAAAAATTTGACATGAAATTTATTTAGAATAAATGCTGATTTGGTTGGAATTGTTTTGATAAATGTTGCATCCAGTGTATAACCAATCTGTCACAAAATATTGATGTCATAATTTGAGAGTTACCAGTGTTTTTAAAATTAATTATTATCACTTATAGAACTCAAGCTGCATCAAAATGAAATAATTACATTAAATCACTTTTTTGCTGAAAAGATGTAAAAAATAAAAACCCGTTTCCAAAAAAGCTAAATTACATTTTTAAAAGTAATTATCACTATTCAGAATTAGGTTCATCGAATATAAATAATCATGTTGGTTTTTTAGCAATATTTTTTTTTAAAAAATTAAAATATTACATATAATTAAAAATACATTTGCATTCTTTCTTGAAAAATATATTTCAAATAATATGTGAGAAATAAACATATAAAAAAAATATTTGGTTAAATTAGATGTTTTCTATTTAATTTGGCCAAAAATGATTTCTTGGCTCTACATTCGCTTTTGTGTCAAGTATTTCCATTATGGAAATAAGAAAGTTTAGATCTGTGAATTATTCTCTCGATGCATTAAAAAATGTGGATAAATACTTAAGCACTGTGTGGAATTTCACTAATAAAAAACTAAATGATGATATTTCATGACTTTTATAGAAAAGGTTTGACCTTGTTCTGGTTCTGATTATCAAAATTTTTGAAGTAATTTACATCCATATTCGTGTTAAAAATCTTGAATGAAAATAAAATAAATATGCATATATATTATTAATAAATTCCCAGATAAGTTTTAATACATCTAGTCTTTTACATTCAAAAATGGATATTCAGGTTCAAAACAAAAATCATACAGTACGTTAGTTATATCGGTACACTTGGATTAATTTCTGAAAGCGTAGTATCTAAATTCAACGCAGTCTTTGATTTTGATTATAATTAATTCTGGAAACGTTGTGGACATCCAAAAGTTTTTGCTTAAAACAAAAACCGAAAATTAGTTAAATATTTACTGGCCATCAAGCTAATAGCATCGTTACAACCATACTTATGTTATAGAAAAAATGTGTTAAATTAAATTTCGTGCTTCGAACAACACCTAGCTCAAAATTGTGTGTATACTTGAGATTGCTACATAAAGTGTATAAAAGTGAAATTTTTGTCATAAAAGACAAAATAGCGATAAGAAAAAGCATTTTGTAGGTACTCAAAATATGCCGAAAATTTATACTAGAGGTTTGATCCAAGAAATTCATTTCCTTAAAATTTAATAATGTTTAATAATTTAATGTTGAGACCGATCACTCCAGATGATTATCATATTTAGAATTTACGAAATGTAGCGAGTAAGCACTTTCCAATTACATTCTATATATCAGTTGATTATTATCTTTTTATTATGAATCATCGTGATTTTAAATTAACATTTAATGTCACTAATTGATCACAATATTTTAAAAAAATAGTGGGGAGTTAGTTATTCTTACAAATACTTTAAGAGAATATACATTAAAATTAAAAAGTCTCATCGCTGATATAACATTTCAAATATTCATTAGCGAACACTTCTCAAAATAATATGTAATTAAAAAGTAATCATATAATATAGAGTTGAACATAGTTTTAAATTTAAAACACACATCTTTGTAGACTATAATATCGGTATCCACAGGTACTGTAAGTTTCAGTATTCGTACTCGTTTCCAAAAATCTTAGGATTGCAAAGACCTAATAATATACTGGCCTTAGTTAGCCACAGGATAATTACGTTGTAATACTGGTTGAATTTTAAACATCAGTATTTAAAATATGAAATTTTTTTAAATGATACTAGCCGAAAATAAATCCAATCTGTTTCACGATAATTATAATATATAAGCTACATTAAATCTTCCTAAACGATCATAAGCTGTATAGACTTAAATTTCTTAACAAAGGCGATTGGGTTGTTGATGACACAGAAATCCTGATTTAATGTCGTTCATATTTTCGAAATATTGCTTAACTAAATTTTGGTTTTTAAAAAATTGGTAGGAGAATTTTCCAAGATACGAGCATAGATTTTCTACAGGTAATTTGATAATTAAAAAGCCATATAGAGCAAAGATTATTTCAACCTCTAGTATAAAATTAACAAATTAAATAATAAAATAATTTTCCATGGAATATACAATAATGTTACAACTAGCCTAAAAAATTATAACAACTACAAAAACAATATTGGCATAAGTTATAATCTAAAACAATGTTCAAGATTTATTATTAAGAGTAGAAGGCTCTAGAAAAATATAAAAATGTTACAAGATAACGTAGAATAAAGGAATTAACCTACTCTATATAAATATGGATACATAATTAATCACGTATTAATTTTTCACCGGATTGAGAAGTGGTAATTATTTTGAAATTGTTAAATTTTTGTTGACTATTATTAAAACTGACAGTCTCTTGGGTGCTTTCTTTTGCTTTGATAGTTGTCTGATCTGCATTACCATGATTGGTTACGGTAAATCCATGACCGTACATTTCAGTCTGATTAAGTAGTTCACCCAGAAAGCCCGGTAAGAATTGTTCAATATACAAAAATGTGTTCTTCCATAGGGAATCGGAGTCATCTTTAGGATTCATTAAACCAGAGCTGAACATAACAAATATCATATTTTTCAACGATTCAGGTATAGCATCCTTTAAATGATCAATATTTTCTGTAGAGATATATCTATTCATCATTATCAATAATTTCATCCAAATATCTTCAAAAGATTTTAATTTAAATAGAGAGTTTAAATGCTGAAGAAATATTTTACAAAGCAGTGTACACGCTCTAGTTTTGGCTTCATCTGTCATATTTGATTCGCAGTATAGGTCAATAGAGACCAAGGAATCAGACAAAGGAAAAAGAATATCATTAAAACAATATTCCCAGTATACAGGATCCAAGGCTTTGAGCTCTTCAACCAAGAGGGCTCTTTGTAGGTAGTTGAAAGCTACAGTTCGTACACTCTTTCGAAGATCGCTACAAAAAATGGAAATTCTCTTTAACAGAGGATACCAACAAGCACCCCACAATATAGTCAGTCGTTCATAATTCAATGAATCATTTTGGGACGAATAAGCGAATACATTGGAGCCCTGGGCAATAACTAGGTACATTAGTTCTATCAAATTAATAGTTATATCCTCAACATCCCTATTATTATTACTCCAAATTTTAGCATCTGTTTGATAAGAACCAGTTGAATTACTTTCAGTGACAAGAGATTGGATAGAGAGGAGCGATTTACTAAAAACACAGATTGAATGAACCACTGGTAAAATGTTCCAAGGTTTTAATACACCTAGATCACTTCTCACAATAAAATAAAGAGTCCCATTACTTTTAAAAAAAGAAGGCCAATCGATATTCTTTACTACTTCAATCGGATCAAGCGTAAAAATAGAATACAACTCGCTATCACTAGCTGTATAAAGAGCTTTCTGTTTTATAATTGTCGAAAGATCTAGTCTGAAATCAGCAAGATTTGCATTGCCCTTTACTTTTTCCGTTACCTCTTCGACCGAAGCAAGAATGTGAGGAAATACAGAAATTGAAATATTCTTTAAGGATCTACTTGCACACGCGATCTCAACGCACTCCATTAAACATGTCCAATCCCAAGGGTTGCTTAGATGAAAACAACAGGTTTTAACTAGCTCATGTATTCCGAAACAAATTGATCGGGAATACATACGGATTGCACTAGGATACTGCAACAAATTTTTTATTGATAACAAAGCCACAGATGAAGAAGAAATGTTAGAACCAATTAACCTAATTGCAAGTCTAATCATACCAACAATAGCACGCTCCGAAAGCAAATAATATTCTGTTGGAGAGATAACAGCCAAAGAATTTAGATGTGTTCTAACGTTGTTAATAAAAAGCTTGATACGATCTTTATTACATAAGCAAACACTAATTAGCATCTCTAAGAAAAATATAGCAGTACTTTGACAGTGCTCCCAATAAACTTCTACTGATTTAGAATTTTCTTCATTTTCAAGAGAAACAGCTTGAGGACTGACGCTGGAAAAATTTATCAATGTTTGAGTAAGTAAAATCAATGAATCATCTGATATAGATTTAGTAAAACTGATCATATTTTCAACGTTCACTTTTTTGATAAATTCAGATAAGAACTTTAAAGCATCCGCATATTGAATATTAAAGGCAATTTCTTGACTTGGAATGATAAGTTGTACAAAAGAATTAAAGATTCCAGCAGAATTTTCTTGTTTCAAATATCTAGATGAGGGTTTGACATCCTCAACCAGTGAAAACCTGCCTGATGTCCCAACAAAATCCTCAGATTCGCACATTGAAGAGGGCAACTGTTTGGAATTGAAGAAATGTGCTATACACACAAGCAGGTAACTCCAGGATTGTCTGAAACAACATCCATGGTTGTAAAGAATCTCGAAAACCTTTTCAAGGCAGCATTGAGAAATTTTAGAGTTAGAAAATTCTAAAAATAGCTCACATATTGAGTCATACCTATCAACACTTCTAATAAGTTTAGTATGCTTTAGCAACAATATTGTTAACTTGTCTACTGTGTTAAATAATTTCAACTTGGATGCTATTTTGGTACAAAGCATGAATGAATTTAATATTTTATTAATTGAATCAATATTGCTAGTGCATGTCAAGAAATAGCACAAAGAAGTAACGGTTGGTGTTAATAGCGTATAAAAGATATTTTTTTTCAGCACAAACTTATCACAAGAAACAAAGGTAAATTTTTCAATGATATCACGTTCAATTAAGAGATTTCGTTCATACTCTTCTTTCATAACACCAGCACGTTCAGAGGGCACAATGATTTCATGGTCTCGTACACTTGTAAATATCTGTGTCAACATATCTTTATCAAAATCTTTCCCGCCATTCACTCCATGTAAATTAGCAATAAAATCTTCAACGTTCATAGATTTTATTTGTGACTTCACATTGGCGTTGTGTTGATCAACGTTAAGCATAATAATTGCGTAAGACAATGTAAAAACAGCTTCTGGGGATGCAAATGTACCTGGGTTTTGATTGAAAAATTTACTGCTAAAGTTTTCTATAATAATGGAAATAACTGCAGCTTCTCCAGGAATACGAAAGGATTCCAAGAAAACACGCAAAGCTTGATCTATCCGTAAATTTTTAAAGCAAAAAGTATTAAGATAAGATCCAAGTACATCAGAATTTTTTTGCTTGCCTATAAATTCACCAAGAATTTTCCTATTAATATTTAGTTCATAGCGAAATATATGAGAAATTTCTTCAGCCTCATTTTTATCGTGGATTATATTAAAATTCTTCAAAAACTTTAATCCTTCAACTGGATTTTTATTGAACTCTTCGATGCCTGTGTTATACAGTTTTTTCCTTTTGAGGTCATTAAGAATAGAAGTTTCGAATAATAACATGTCTGATTTTAGATCTATGATTACTTTTCCTTTAACATTTATATTAATTATGTCCTTATCCAGAGCAGAACAAATTAAAAGTAAACAGTCTAGTGCCAAATCACTATATTCTCCATATAATACACATTTTGACAGTGCATTAACAATCAATTCGAATATATTTTTGTGTCCAATATGACAATCAAAGTTAACGAAGATATATGAAACGAAGACTTTATTAGAACATATTTTGAAAAAAAACTTTAATAAAAGACTTCGTCTCATGTGTTTGTTTCTTTGCTTGAAGTTGGTCAATATACATACTGCATATTCGAGTATAAGTCCACAATACAGTCCAATTTGTTTTATTGAATGGGTAAACAATGTATCTATAATTATCAGCAATAGATTAAATTGAACAGAATCATCTATATCGAGAATTTTTAATATTTTAGGGCATAAGTTATTCTTTATGAGCTGCATGAAACTATCAATATTTTTAATATCACACAGGCAGTATTGAAGCACTGTGGAGACTATTGATAGAGAAAATTTAATATTTAGGTATGATATTCTAAAAATTATAAATTCACCTAATATCAGAGAACTCGTTTGAATGTTCCAAAAGTGATATAATGAATTTCAAGCATTCATATGCACAGGAAGCTTTCAAGACCTTAACTTTTTAAATTAATACAGATATTATATATGTACAAGGTGATGCTACTTTAATTTCGAAGCAAGCTCCCTTTTTAGATTCCAAACCATTTATTTGATCGTTATTATCCTAAAAATAGTTATTAAGTCAAAATATAAACATTTTGATATATTATAAAAATGAGATAGCTCATTAAGGTTATCAAGTATAAAAAAATTGCTAACATATATAAATAACCGAAGCAATAAAGATCCAGAAGAAAAATAAAACCAACGTTCCTTCTTTGATTAATGAGCTAACAAAGTACTTACTTTAACCAATCAAATAATTTGTGCGCTAATCATCCGATTTTACTACTTAATGTTAAAACCCTTAGTCAACGCTTCAAAGTATAGAAAAATGACAGTTAGTCAAATCACCTGTTAAGGCAAATATTAGTTTATAAATGGAGTAATATTTCAATGCAATTTTCATCCCTAAGCATAATACTGAGATATAAATTGATGCAATATGCATTTAATATAAGATATTTTTTAACATTAGAGAGAGATTTACATCCCCTGTTCACACTTATTTTTGAAGAAATATATTTCTTCAATAAGAATAACATAAAATAGAAAAATTTCAGTTAACTAAAAATTAAGTCTTTAAATCAAGCATGCATGTTCTAAAAATTATATTTCGGTTTATAACTAAGATCATGTGAGGATCGAAGAATTTTCGGACGAGAAAAAGAACTCTTAGTTTTCTATGAATGTCTTATAAATAAATGTTTTCATTATGATATGTTAAAAAGAGCATGCAGATTAACATATGGTTATATTTCTAAAAGAAGTGTTAACAAATATTAAACTGACAAAAACTTGCAAATCAAACAAAAAATATCCATTCAACAATATTAGATCTCCATGATAGATATATTCACTCTGATTGTTAATAAATTATTGTTAATAAATATGAATTATGTTATTTCATTTCTCGACGGGGTTGACTTTCGGCAATCATTAACACAAAGAGCTTGAAAGCAAATAACACTTAAATCTGTAAATAATGCGAGTATTATACATAAATTGAGTGTCTCTATCAATCAAAGTACTTGTAAAAATTTTTTTAGCATTTATTAAAAAAAGTATATAATTTAATTAAAGTCTAGCCTTAACATTTTATATTATATTTTTTTGTCATTAAAAACTTCTGAAAAATAGCTCGTACCCGTCATTTTTTATTTTCTTAAATGTGGTGTCCCTACAAAAAAATTTCAGCAAAGGCTATGAGTAAAAAAACAGCTAACAAGTAATTTAATTCTTAGCATAACTTTAAAACAATACGGGATTTATTATTAGATTTATTTTTAAATCTATAACTAAATCAAATTGAAACAATAATACTTTGATGATATACCTTTTTGCTGGGTTTACAAAGTATAATAATTTCTATTAACTTGAGTTAAGTGCTTAAGAAACGAAAAGGTGTATGAAAAAATCAAATTTTAAAACGACATATTTAAAAAGTGGAAAACCAAAATTCAAATTTTATTATATATTCGAAGGAATATTTCAGAGCTTGAAGCATAAATAAATAATAATGGTAAATAAAAATTACTTAATCCAAAATTTAAAACGTTTACCAAGATCAAAATACTTTGACTGAGTATTAAATTTTAGTATTTAAAATTAAGAACAGGCGAGAACCATATATATAATAAAAACAAAAACTAAAGATAAAATAGATGAGTGTTATTTCTAGATATAAGCTATAACGCTCTTCAACAGCACATTGATATTTCATACAATCTTTTTGTATTTTATTTTTTTTACGTTTGACCGACTTCAAAAAAAATATATGGCCGGTATACGAGCTCAATCACAGAATGGATTAAATCTGTAAATTGAGGTACTAATTTAGATGTCATTCTAAATCATTGAAAATATCTATTCATTACCAGGTTCTTTTAAATTATTACAGTTCGACCGAAATTTACAATTTTTTAAAAAAATATCTTAAACAGAGTCAAAGGAATTATTCCTCAGTCATTATACATAAAAAGAGCAGGTTTCGGAATATCTACCTGTCCAAAACACCCAATGTTTTGACAACTCTAAGTTTTCACTACATGAAGTTATTATAATGACAAAAAAATAGAATGCACTTTATTTTAACCAACAATATCCAAACACACCACAATGGTTCCCCGTGTCCCTTTTAATTATGTATTTCGTGTTTATTCTGTTTCCGCTGTTAATCGATCTAATATCGTTAGGGTTTAATTTTTGCTCGATAATAATGAAGTTTCTTTAATTAGTGTTTGATCCAATTTTTTATACACATTACTTGAATAAGTTTTATATCTTAATCAATTTTAGAAAAAGAAGTAACCAGCAGGTGTAACCATTTAAAGAATATTATATACCTATTTAGAGGAGTAATTTCATAAACAAAAAACTTGTAGCAAAGAAGATCATATAAAATCGACAAAATAAATTTAGTTATTTAACATACTTGACAGATAATACATCCAAAGCCAAATCTTTCAAGTTTTTAATGTTATAACACTTTTATGTAAAAAGCTATATTTTTTAGATAAAAGTAACGATTTCTAATCCGATAAAAACACGAAATAGCTATTTTGATTCCTTTTTTATCATTTAATAGGTCTTTTAAACAACAAAAAAATTAAAATTAAAAGTATTATTTTCATATTCCATGAATAGTTAAGAAGATTTAAATAAATTTAAATTGTCTATAAATGTATCCTTAAAACCATTCAAAATTATTGTCGGTTTAGAAATCTTTGTTTTTAAAATTAAAATGATATATCGACCATCGTTTGGGTATCCAAGATAACTTATTATTCAGGCTAAAATATATTAGGCGAGGCTTTATGGTTGTTGGACCAAAAAATTAAATCTGAAAAAAGTGATAAAATGTTTATTGACTGCTAAAACAGAAACTTGTTTAGCTATATTTGAATTGCAATTATTGCTTTTGTTTAATTGTTAAGATTTAAGTCGTTTATCTTCTTGGAGGAAAAAAATAAGCACTAATCCACTATAATATTAAGCGTTTTACGGTTATATTATAAGTATTTCTACATACAGGAAAATATCTCATCTATATAGAATATTTTGATAGATTAAGGCAAGCCTTAATTCGGCATTAGAGCCTAGGATATAGAATTGTGCAAAAATACCATTCCTGTAATATTTTCTATCATGCAGAGAATCGATATGCATTTCTTGCACTAAAAAAATCTTGAAAAATTTACAGTAGAAATAGAGGGAAAGATTTTAGATTAATTGACAGTTAACACGAATATTTTCAAAGTTACTAAAAGAAATAATTCTATAATTACACAAAAATATAATATCGTACTGAATGATATACATAAAAACTCATAACTAAGATATATTCTATATTTATAGAAATAAAAAGGCGGTTTTTATGGTTATATATTTTCTTTCAACAGATCTTTAAATGAATTTTCAGGTTGATGAATTCATATGCACTATCATAAAAATGTTTAACCAATAGAATAACCCATAAGTATAAGATGGATCTTTGAACTGTTGATATGGGATAAAATGTCTCTGCTTTATGCCAGAAAGAGTAATAAAATGTTTAAACATAAGTTAATATCGTGTTCTACTAAATACTTGTCATAATGATATAATTATATGTAGCTATTAATTCAAAACTAAAACGTAACCTCATTCACATTAATAGGAAAAATTATATACCAAAAATATAATTTGAAAATCTAGAAATCAAATTATAATTTATTAAATCAATGGAACACATTGAAACAAGTTTAATTTTTAATAAAAAAGAGGCTATAAATGGAAAATAATGACTCAAAGTACTTCCTGAATAAATGAATATACATTCATCTCTTCACTTGAGAAAATTCGAAAACCTATTAGATATATTATTTATCCATTTTCTAAAAAGGAAATTTATGAATAACTTAGTTAAAAAGGCACATGTCAAAACTTATTATTTTAGCACAAATAATATCTTGATTCACATGAAGAACAACGATAAAGGATTTTTTTAGTTTTAACACACAAACATCTGAAATCTTTCATGAAAATACCATAAGGTTATAATTGAAAATTTGAAATATATTTCAAGAATCAATATTTAAGTGTAAAATTTTCAAGCTACACCTCTATTGTACAGGAATATAGCGCGATTCTTCTATACTGAAGGATTTGGGAACAATAAAAACGAAAATTTCTCAAATTCCCGAAAATCTGTTATTCAAAATAACAGTGTATACAGAATTGTTTCATTTAGTTTAAAAATTGGCAATTAAGTTAGCTTTTAAAAGATTTGTTAACAGTGTAGTAAATATTTCATGTAAAGCGTGAAAATTTTTTTCATAATTCAAGTAAAAATTTGTATGAATTATTAGTCTATTACATATCGTTAAAAAATTATCCTTAAATATTTATTAGGGCATATAACAATATCAGATTTTCTTGTGTAACCATTAATACAAATGTAGCAGAGATCAGTCTACCACAGTAATATAATAATATGGTTCATTTATTATATATTTCTGGTTATTTTCAATTAAAATAATATCATTCAATGTGATAACAACATATATAACAAGAAATAAAAGGGTAAAAATATGTTTAGGGAAATAAATTTTAATATAATTGCATTTCCTTACCTCTTCAACAATAAAAAATGGTGATCGACGAAAAAAAACATTACAAAAAATGAATGTTTGCAAAATATTTCGCAGTCAGTAATAGGATATGCATATTAAAATTTATAAAATTAATTAGAATAAATTTAAAAATTTAAAATCACCTTCCTAAAAGTAGAATTTCACCTTTAACAATTTTTTTTAATTTATTAACCCAAAAATAATGGTATCCAAGGGCACCGATCCTGATAATTTATTAATAGGGCGACATAATTTTAACTTTTTTGGAAGTTATGAGTAGGAATTCTGAAAATTTTGGTGCTCGCCGCTTCCGATAATATTACATGACATGCCTGGAAAGTGAAATTTAATATTAATAAGGTGAAATAAAATTTAACAAATAAACTTTGTTAATTTGTATTTATTATTTATAAATCCTATTCAACAACAATAGATGAAAATTTTAATAACTTGTTCGAACCTTGTAAATTAGCTAGCACCCAGGCTGAAGTGAGATTACTATATGAAAATAAAAAAATAATCGCTAAAGTAGAAATAACGAACAGCATGAGATTTTATTATTAAAACCACAAAAAGGTGTTGAGGAAGCACTCATTTCTCATGCTAATCAAGAAACCTTTTATAATTTATACCCTAAAGTTAATAGTATATTCGAATTATTATTCAAAGATTGCTGGGTCAGCAATATTAAAAATTAATTTTTAGAAATAACCTGGAAGGTATAGAAGGGTATTTTACTAAAAAATCTGGTAGTATGATTTTAACACAGGATAATGCATAATTTTCTTTCAGATAAGACAAAATCAATATTCATATAATAGTTAAACTTACTTCTGTAATAACAGAAATTGAGGTGTTCATTTTGGTATATCAAAAGATTCAAAATTATCATTAATGCGTAACGATTAAAAATATATTATTATTTTTAAACATTACAACTATAGCTTGTTTACTATTCACAATAAATTTTCATGTATTTACAGAATTTGGCGAAGTGAAAAAGTGACCGATAAGAATGTTTGATGGCAAGGAAAGAACCTACTGTACTTTAATATTGATGTTTCTAGCAAAATATATTTATCCAGCAGTTGATTTTGCATTTTTAATGTAGCTAACACTACCTTGCGTTAAATTATTTGAACTTAAACGCGAATGTTTCTATTTTGAATTGAATTGATGAGCTTGTGATAACATACATTTTGAAAATTACCTTTCTTATAGTGGTACGTTTTAAAAATATTCATTTTTTCTTGAAAAAAAGAAAATCAATATAAACGTAAAAGCAACCGATATTATTATTCAGATACAAGAGAATTTACTTTAATTCAAATAACTGCTTCAGAGTAACAATGGGTTGTATGAATTATTTTTCATCCATTATTTTACTTAAGACCATAAAGGTTACAATAAAAACTAAAAATTTATCAGAAATTATTACTAGATAAAGGATAATATTTTTCATAATATAAAGTTCACACAAACAAGCATACATTAAGTATAATTCTGCAACGTTTTGGATATAAACATTTACTTTTGATTAACCAGTATTTATAAATTTTTATAAAAAAATTACATTCAAAGGTGTAAAATAAGGTCATGTAAAAACACAAAAATTTAAAAAAAAAGATAATTAAAAACTTATCTGTTAGAAGATTTAGTATATTAAGGCAAAGAATTTTACGCCACTCCCTGAAACAAAATACAGATTTGATCGAATCTTACAGTAAAAAGTTTTATATAGCTACAATGTACGAAAATCTTTACGTCTTTAGGATGCACATTGATAAAATTATCCGATTAATTATATATTGTATTCGTTTGATACAAATTGTAAATAAAACTAACAAATATTTGTCAATAATTTTTCCTTGCCAGATTTGAACTAAGGGAAACTTACGATATAAACAGAAATTAAAAAACACTTTTCCAAAATCACATCACAATAACCAAAAATCTATATGTACCGCTGTAGCTGCAGTTTTACTACGGCACTGTTATAAAATTAGATTTGAATGAGAATATTTGCTATTTATATTATCTAAATCTTATTACGGTAGAAAATGTTTCCTCTCTCGTCCATTAAAAGTTCTTAATTATAGTATAACAAAAATAATTAAAAAAAACTAACACTTAAATTTTTAATCAACTTTTTTAACATTTTATATTAGTGTAATTAGTGAAACCCAATATTTGTATGAAGATTAATGGTTCCTAATTGTTATTTTCAAAATTTCTTCCATATATTAATTTAATCTTTATGAAAAATAACCTACAGAAGTTCAATAACTATGACTAGGTTTGATATCATATTATATGAAATAAAAGAAAAAAATTTAGCATGAAAAAACCTTAAAGAAAATTCATGTAAGTAGAGATACCGCTTTCATCATGCGACCAAAAAAACCAGTGAATAATTATATCTTGGAAGTTTTTTAATCTTAAGATTCCATTTTAACATAAATTAAATAAATTCTTAATACATACTTGTTGTGTATATAAGTTACGATCGGCACCATCAAATGAAGAGGAACTCCGATTTTTTGTCTGAAAAATTTAAAAATTTACTATTACATAAATAAACTCTACTTATTTTTGGTTCATTATATTCTTCAGAAAATGTAGAAAGAACGGTAAGACTTAAATTGTTTTTATGCCCTTTTTTTGTTTTTTTCCTCGTTGGGACGTTTTTTAGATTGAAAACCTTAAGTGATAAAAAA